>UELV01137304.1:0-33604 GCA_900490015.1 Megastigmus stigmatizans
GCCTTTAAGGCATAAAAAATGAGTAGTTTTGAATAATTAAATGGGAGAATTACAATGACATGGAGGCAAAACTAATGAGAGGCATAAAAGAGAGATAAAAAAATAAGAATACGTAACTTAGGCATCTGCAACATGTAGATGTTCTGAGCGACGGAGCCGCGCATCCTGGAGGTTGCAGCGGGATCTTCTGTTGGTGTCTCTTGACCCTGAAAGAAGGTCTCGGCGCTCGTCGACGCGTATTTGCGTAGGCATAAAAATGAAAAAAATAAAAATAATAAATAAACGGTCAATATAAAACGGCCCGAGACGAGAGGTGGAGGGACATCCCTTCTGGCTGCTTATATTGCCTTTTAAGGCATTTTTGTTATTTACATTCGTGCGGTAAACGTGCGTAAATCCCCCTGGTAGAAATTTAGCCGAGTTACTAACGGCTGGATATAAAACCAGCCGAACTCGTCAATGTTCTACCAGGACCGCCACGTTACAATATATATATATGCACTACGTTCTTTGCGCGTCAAATTGATGATTACCGACGGAGCCGAAAGTGTAAGGCCAGACTCACCAGGGATGGTAATTCCCCGAATGCCCGGATGATTTAAATTTGTAGATAGTCAATATGAAAATTTTCAACAAGTATTTGAATCTATTCAATTCACTTTTATCAAATTCTAGAATATTCATTATTATCTTGTATACATATGTAGGTATATTTATTTAGACTTTATTATATTTGGTTCTGAAGTAAAAATGCATTACAACTATTATATTTAATATAAATGAATAATAATGTGATTATAAAGAAAATGTTATGTAATATGTTGATAGCATTTTTTTATAATCATACATATATTAGATAAATTGAGGGCTTTAATAGTAAATAACTTCTTGTGCAAAAGCACCTTTTTATTAAATATGTATATACATGTCAAATTTTGTGCATGACCTTATAGAATATTATTTTTTAGTAAGATATCATTTTTTGGAGGTACTGGGAACTATAAATCTCTTTATACTAGGCGCGAAAGAGTTAAATTATAGGCATCTTTTATTACACTTGGCTATCCAATTTCTATCTATTTACATTCCAATATAATTTAGGCGAATCCTAACTGGATAGCTTCGGTAGGAAATGTTAATTATATACTGATGAAAATATTTAATATAAATTAATCAAATTTTACTGGAATATTAATATAGAAAAATGCAATTTCTCATTCTATTATGAAGAATGAATTAATACTTTTTGTTGATGTATTTTATGTTC
This sequence comes from Megastigmus stigmatizans, assembly GCA_900490015.1. Taxonomy (NCBI): domain Eukaryota; kingdom Metazoa; phylum Arthropoda; class Insecta; order Hymenoptera; family Megastigmidae; genus Megastigmus; species Megastigmus stigmatizans. Next base: position 1,268 of record UELV01137304.1, read on the forward strand.
GAAGATTGACCAGATATATTTGCTGCCTATCTCAATTAACGTCATATAACAAAATTTTGTTTATTAATACGATTTAATTAACTAAGCAATGGATGCTTGTCCACCCAAGCCTTAATTCCTGGCAACGCCAGGACTTTATCCTTTAGAGATTTCAGGTCATTCGCACCTTCAAGAATATCACAACTAGTCCTGACGTTCATCAGGTCCACATAAGCAGTGAAAAGAATGTCGGCCCAGGACAGTTTACCACCGACAAAGTAACCATTATTTCTCTTCACCTGTACATTCAGGCGACTCATGTAAAATGACCTGAGTTCCTTCACCAGCTCGGGCTTTTGTGCCTTCAACTCTGGGTGTTTCTCGTAATGATACGCACTTATTGCTGCGAATATTATTAATAAATATAAATTGATGTAGATTTTCGCTCGGCATGTTTTAGTAGATGATATTAACGTAGATTCTTTAAAACATCGAAATATATTTTTTAAGTAATATGTCATTGTAACAAAGATATAAACGAATGTGCTTTAAAATAATTAAATTAATCAAAAAATTATAAGAATATCTGTATAAGTTCATTATAAGTTCTGGCTTTATACTTTGATAACATATGTACTTCAATTGACTATATCTTTTTCAAGATTTGAATAATATTTTCTTCACTATATTGAAAAAAAAAAAGTTTAATTATTATAACTTTTGCATTGATTTTCAACTGAAAGCATCGAAGTCGATTTACTTCGATTCTACTTAGATTGTCCTCGATATCCAGGTAAATTAAGATAGAATCGAGGCAAATAGAGGTGGACGGAGATAAATCGAGCTTGACATTTTTTGCATGCATTATCAAAAACTAAATAATCAAGTTATACAGCTCCGTATTGAATAAAATAAATTTATAAATATTCTAATATGATGATATAGATTGATCCCTTGCATTGTGAACATATATAAAGGTAAGTTTAGGTAAAAATAAAGGGTATTTAACTTACTAACACGAAAATCGAGTATGGTGTCAACTGTAGCATCGATCTCAAGAGCTTCCCAGTCATCTTTTCCGGCAAGGCCGAATCGCTTAGCTAAATAGCGACAAATGGCTATAGACTGATTTGCGCGTTTACCATCCACTTCCAAAACGGGAACCTATCCAAAAGCCATAGCTGAAGTTTAAATTACAAATTATTTTTAAATGTTCAATGGTATGGTACCAATTAAATCGTACAGTTTGAACTATGTAAACTGCATGTTACTATAAATGAAATGATTAGGCTGTACAACTGGTTTATTATGACAATGAATTCCACCATGAGATTCGTGAACATTTACTTAAATGATGGTGAACTTATGCTTACAAGATTTGACGGTTGGCCAATCTTTCTCTTCCACTCGATCGTCGACAAAATCGGCGTTAGCGTAAGCGAAGAGGAATCGTATTGGTTCAGATCGATCGAACTTCGACGATACAAAGTATGTTAATTTGTACGTAGACATATTCCTAACAATTATTAAATAGTAAATTAAAATTTATATTATTATATAATTTTAAGGATGAGAACTGAGTCAAATAGATCCCATGAAAGGCGTAGTTGCTGATCAATTAAGGATTCATGATCAGTTGTTTTGCCAAAAAAAATTACCAAATATTTCTAAATATTTTTTTAAGTACTTACAATAAATATGGTTATTTATTTATTTTACGATTGATCAGTAATACTAGCTTGATCGGGAACTACATCCTACACGGTACATAGCCAAATTAATAATTCACTGCAGGCATAAGAAATTTAAAAATCTTTTTGACCATGATATAAGAGATCTGATATCGCAATTTATATAAACCTGAAATAAACTTAAAATAAAAAAAAAACAAAAAAGATGTTGTAATAGACATATTTTTTCCTTACAATATACTACTTATAGGAATATGAAAAAATATTGAAAATTCGCGAAATAATGATCTTCTTAAAGAGTTCTTTTATAAGATTTGATCACCCTATTTTAAAATAATACCATGATCGAATTATTAATATCTTTATGCAATTCTGCGCGTAAAGTTCGTGCGTAAAGTATCATTTTTCTGTGTAAAGTGTACTTTATACTGTTTACGCACTAACTATACGCGCTCGGGGCGAAGTACTGTTTCGCATTGGCAAAAAGGTTCACTCTAAGTCCTTACATCGAATATTACAATTTCATACTCTGTAGTTGATTGTAACTTTCAAAAACATTTGATACGAATTATGTTTTTTTTTTAATTCTTGAATATCACTCGTATTTTCAGAGCATGCAATAGACGCTTAAAATACCGTATCTCAGAGGAAAAAAACGTATTGGTGATTCTAAATTATAGATTTTAAAGAGAATGGCAAGTATCTATAATGAAATCATATAAAAATAGCTTAATTAAATCTTCATTAACGGAGTACTTTTTTTAATTTGATGTACCTGAAAAATAAATTAATATTCAGTAATAGCATATATCAATCATAATTTTTTAATAGGTAGTATATATCGACGATATCTGATTAAAAATTTTTTACACACTTACCAAAATATTACTAGAACTTTAACACCTATTTAGTGATTTGAAGAACTAGAATGCACAATGTATATGCAAATTGCAAGAGCACGTTTCAACTGCTTCTGAGTTCCAGCTGACACTGCACGTGATCGAATCCTCCTTCCGTTTTTTTTACAATAATTAATTGTTAATTACCTACGGAGCCGAAAGTGTGAGGCCAGAAATTATCCGGATCATTTATATTTGTAGATAATGCAGATAGAAAATTTAAAATAATCAACAAGTGTTGGAATCCAAGAATTCTTAACTATTTCGTGTAGATATTTATACTTTACTAACTCTACTACTGACATTGAGCCACATTGCGATGATTATATAAATAATGCGTAATAATGTGACTATAAAGAAAACGTTACGCAATAAACTTAAAGGTTTTTCTGCGAAAAATGCAATAATAATTAACATCGCGTGCTAGAATAGAGTCTTTCGGTATATTATTATTCAATTGTAAAAAAGTTATTATTTTATTTTAAAATTGCTTTTATAAAGACTGTATTATATTTAGTATACTTACAAGAATCCAATTACATAAAAAAAATATTAAAACTAACAATTTTGATAACATTGAAGACCAGATATATTGTGTATCACTTAGTATAAAAATATGAAACAAAAATTAATTCAAGTACCATAAAATTATCTCATAAAATAAATAAAAATATTATTTTTAAATGTGAAAATATTGTAAACTACCGTTAAAAGCATAAAAGTATACATTAAAAACTTCAACTTTGTACCTAAAATGAGACGTCACTATGAAATAAAAAAGTTTTTAAATAATATAATATAAAAGCTTATGAGAATTAAATGTACCAGTAACTTTATAATGTGCTAACTAGTTAAAATAGTAATTGGAATATATAATTTGTGTTGTTGAAAAAAATACACACAAATATTAGCATCATAAAAATAGTTTATTATATAATCTCTATTCGTACATTATATTAATGTTAATATATTTGTGACACTTTTGAATTTTAAATGAGCGTATACAAATTAAAATTAAGTTTAATTATCTATATATATCTATAATTACGTGTACTAAAGCATCTTTGCGTTGAAGTAAATTTATATGATATCGATGCATGATGAATTCAACCTCAACATAATTTTCCTCGAAAGTAAGAATCTTTCAATAAATAATAATAAAAAAAAAAGTCGAGTAATCACCGATCGAGTGACAATTACACCGATCACACAAACAATCTTTCATTTTCAAAAATCTCATTCCAGTGGTGTGTATAAAAAAAGGAACTAACAGCCCAATAAGGGCTACAAGACTGCATGAGGAATATATAAGGAAAAGCTTAATAATCAGATTTCGGACGTTTGGCCACCCAAGCTTTGATAGAGGGCACAGCCAACACCTTGTCTTTTAGCGACTTGAGATTCTCGGCTTTCTCGATCACGTCGTAGCCCGCCCTGAATGTCAACATGTCAAGAAGGCTGACGAAGACGATGTCAGCCCAGGACAATTTGCCACCTACGAAGTAGCCGCCGTTCTTCTTCACCTGATCGTCGAAACGACCGATGTAGAATGTCATTGATTCCTTTGCGGCTTCCAGCTTCTGGGCTTTTACTTCCTCGTTCTTCTCGAAGTGCGGAGATATTACCTCTGCGAAAATCAATAAATTACATTAAATTTGATTCGAATGTCAAAGTGAGCAATTGATTGTTTGGAAGGGAACTTCAACTTACTGATACGGAAGTCTGTAATAGTGTCGACAGTGGCGTCGATCTCTAGGGCCTCCCAGTCATTTTTACCAGCGAGTCCAAATTGTTTAGCTAAATAGCGGCAAATGGCTGTTGACTGATTGATCTTTTTGCCGTCAACCTCTAGTATGGGCAGTTGACCATAGTGCAACGCTAAAATTAAATTTAGTTTATGTCATTTCATACCTATTAATTAAAAATATTAAATAGCAATGCAAGTATTGTATAAGAGTTTTAAAAAGTTTTATAAACTTTAGAGGACAAGCAAAAACGAAATATACAAGTATGGATGATCTAGATCGCAATGTTTTTGTTTTAATTCATTTACAAATTTTTCAAATTCTTATTTGAACAATACTTATACGCGTAAATTGTATGTTTCAATTGTATAAAATAAATAATATATAGGTATTCAAAACTTTATACTGTAATTTTATCTAATCTCAGTACGTATTGTAACTTCTAGAATGATTCTGTAAAATATAAACGGAGATTTTATGATACGATATAGGATTTGTTAAAAGCTTTCTAGAAAGCTTATAACATTTTTCCAAACTGCACTGATAAAACGTACAATTTTACAAACAAACCGATTTAAAAATGCGATAAGTATACTTACTTGGCTTCAATTGTTGCCAGCTTTTCTCGTCTAAACGTTCGTCGACAAAATCAACACCGCCGTAACTCAACAGCATCCTGATTGACTCAGCAAGACCTTTGATACCGAAGTATGTTACTTTGTAGGCCGGCATTTTTCTGGAACAAAAATGTTACATATAAGTAGTATAAAGAATCTATCGTAATGGATCTAAAACTTTTTTAAAAATTAAAATAAGTTGTACGATCTCTCGAGTAAAAATGTACTTTGACGTAGGAATATTTTTACTTAGTGTCTTCCAAAAGTTAAAATGAAATAAATAAATAAATTTTTGCATATGAAAAATCAAGCTTACATGTGAAAAATTTTAATTTCTATAATTCTATTTTCTAGAAAAATTTTTTTCGTATTTGCAGCTTGGCGGTAAAAACGATTTTTTACAATCACTATAATGTTTAACAACTTTTTTATATTTACTAGATAAAAAATGCTATGTAATTTATAATATAAACCAAAAATTTAGTAATTTCATTAATAAATTGTAAAATTTAAAATGGCAATAAAGGCATGAATATACGGTATGAATATAGTATATTGGTTATATTTAAAAAAAAACAGTTTATATTGCAAAAGATTTAATGGTTCGCGATTAGGGGATATCAAATGATTGTTTTACCAAGGGGCGATGACTTTTAAATATAGTTTGTTTTTGATAAACGTATCTGTATACATTCTCTTATTTTTAATAGATTGTAAGTCCTATTAAGTAATCAAATGCAATAGATTAAAAAATACAGTGTCATCGGTGCTTGTTAAATTTATCAACAGTCATTGTAGGTGTTTCGTAATTTTTTCACTCATTCATCCTCCAATGAGTAATTCCGTGGAAAATGAGTACGGCAAAAATAACTACATGATTATCGCTTGTTAAAATATCTGCAAATGACTGGAGGTTTTACTATCCAAATATATGGCATATGTACAGTGTGCACAAGTCCAGTTACACGATGAGTTAATATCATTAAAATTATTTACACAAGATGTAAGTTAACTTTTTATTATAGCTAAGTTAAGTTATTATAGTTGAGCTATTTTACTATATTCCGTAAGAAAAATACAAAAACCTCTTTTTGTGAAAAAATAAACAGCATATACATTTTAATAATTTAGCAGTAAATTAAAATCTCGTCACCCCTTTAATAATGATACTTGAAAGTATTTATGATTTTTTGAAAGAAGATTGAATAGCAATTCAATTTTTCGCTCGACTTGACCAATATTTTTATCCAAACACACTATCATTCGTTATAATAAATTTTACTTGTCGCGCTGATGCAGAAATAATAGTAAGCCGGTAAAAACATCGATATTCTCTCACATTACAAAAAGTCACAATATTTTTTTCCCATCGTCAATTCCACGGAGCTCAAATTACAAACACTTTCCAGAACGAGCTAATGTACACTTACCTGTTAGGTTGTTATTCAACGGTTCGAGTCGTATGGGATGTGTATATAGAGAGAGAGAATCGAGTGGACGCGAGAAACTCCGAAGTGGAACTAAATGTGCGGCTCGCGGCGCGGATAGAAAAAAAGTATACTTGCGGTGTGCTGGTGCAGCTCTGCTTTATTGTCGCAATGTGAAACTGAATACGCATCGGCTCGCTCTTTATGTATAAGCGTCGAGTCGCGGCGGCGGCACTTGTTATCTCAACGAGCGGCGCTGGAAGGGAGAAACACTGTAAACAGGTAAACGATCGAAATCTATGTGGGGTGTGGCGAATCTATCCGATATCGCGGATTTCAAAAATATTGACTCAACCATGTATTTTTGTATTTTGAATAATGGGATGATTACAGACTTTTTGGAGAAAACAGGATGGGTTGTATCGAGTTTGGCAGGCATTAAAATCAGTATAGGACTGAGAATGATTTTGTATCGAATCTTGCGGTTCGTCATACAACGGTTTTGAAGTTTTCAAGTCTTTTAGCCGAGTCATTGCCATCGCGTGTTATTATAGATATACCGATATGACGACATACAAACACAGTTATACCGTATTATATGCAATTCATCACCATCAGCTCGAATGTATGGGTGACCAGTAAAGAAGATTCGCGAATAAATTGTGAAATACTATTTTCTAACTATTTTTAGAAACAGTATCATGATTTATATGAATTTTACGTTATAGGGTCTTGACAGTAACACATTAAAAATAATTCAAAAAATTATTTCAAATCTTAATGCAATGAAATGCAAACTATAATATATACTTTATGAGCTTTTTCATACTGTGTTAGAAATTAACGCACCTACGGGAAAAGTGGAGTAACATTTATTTTCAGTGTAAAATACATGTAATTTGTATTTTTTGAAAAGTTGTTAAGGAAAATAACGATTTTTACTTTCAAAATATGTAAAGATTAGCTTTTTTTAATAACAGATTGTATGTTTTTAATAATGTTTGTTTTTGTGCAAAAGATGCAGGAAAAGAGCGTAAAGCATACTTATGCTAATAATATTAAGAAAAAAATTGTATCAACATAAAATTTTTTGGTGTAATTTATAATGTACGTATTGTACTATCGATTTGCATTCATTTGAGAAGCTTCAGGTTAACGTATATACACATATATTTGAAATAAAGATGCAACGAATTACTCGCTACATCGCTTTTGCCCTCTCTCTTCTATAACATGCAATTTTTTTGTTAATAAAAAATAATAACGAAAAAAAATATGAAATGCGATCCATTTCAACACAAAATGAAATGACATTTGTTCGATTCCACTATAGATAATTTCAGCCTCAGTTGCTTTGATAAAACAGAGTTCAATATTCTTCCTATAATCGATCCATATAGGAAAATAATTCATTAAGCTGTTTTTGAAATGAGTTACCGAATATTAGAGGAAGTACACCGAGTATATTCTTGATATGAATCAGACAATGCTATCTCTAATACGCGAACAACTATATCTGTTCCAAACTGTGTGTCTTTTGGATACCGATATGCGAAATTTTGTGCAATATTCCACAGCGCGATGCTTATTGCATAAATTGTGCTATAAAGTTCTCTGCTACAATCGTTATGAATTTTTTACATCGCATTCATGTATTAATATACAAACTTATATAAAATTAATACTTGCACAAATGGATTTATTGGAATGATGCATTAGTTAAAAATAATTAATGACAATTCTTACACCATTATTTCAAATAATTTCAATAAAAATTTATTTTAAAGGTCAATTAATATTTAAAAAAATAATTGTTTTGTTCGTAACAGATCTGAAATACGTGCAGAGGTACAAAACCAGACGTATATAATCTAATACGAGATGTGATATGTGACTTCATCATTAACTTTGGAAAACAATTATATACAGTAGATTTTAAACGATTTCATATGAATATGTCAGAGAGATTTTATATTACAAATTGCACATATTACGAGTATAATTTGTCGCCCAAATGAAACGAAGATGACAAATATATTCCGAGTTACGTATTCCTACCATGTACAGTCTTGCTAAAAGTACCGAAAATTTGTGCTTTGCGCACTCAATTAAAAAAATTATTGTTCAACACTCGGACGTAGTACTGTTTCACACGGGAGAATAAGTTTACTTTTATAGACCCACTTGCATTGAAAATTATTAGTGTATCTAAATGACTTTAAAGAAGAGTCTTTGAAGAATAAATTTCGTGTAATTCATATTCCATTCGAGTCCTATCCAACGTTTGTAAACCAAATAAAGAAAAGAAGCTAAGATTTATCGAGAACTAAACGTTTTTATTTCTTTATTCACTACCTACGTATTATAGATATTTTATGAAGAGATTTTTTGAAAATAAAAGTCTATTAAAGAAAATTAAATTAAATGTTTGAAGTGTTTAAAATTTGTTGATTAGATCGCACATGGGTAGGTATATGAAATCAATCATAAAGTTCCAATGATACATAGTAATGCGATTTATGTGACCCGCGTAAAAATTTTACACGAGATCTCATATTTGCAGATAATATGAGAAATATATTCTGAAAAAGGTACAAAACTGCACACTTTACACGGATTTTATGACGTCCATATCATATACGGATGGTAAAATCTCGACTGGGGACCTAAGCTCGAATATTCAGAGTTCAATTTCAACGGAAAATGTAAAAAGTATATACCAATTCGATTACAGATAAAATGTTAATACATACACTCATAATACTGATTAAAGCATAAAGAATTATGTATAAAATTGCTCTAAAGAAAAATCCTTGTAAAAAGCGATTTTTCAAACTTTTTTTTACTTATTCTATATCTATTTTGACATCTTAACATTTAATAACTTTCTCTGCATTTTCCCATATCAATGGTTTTTTTTAAACTCTTTTTTTTTTTTGGAAAACTCTAAACAAAAGCAGTAGATTTGTGCGTTCTTCCACGATCTAGAATAGTTATCGTTAGGTGCTAACTCGCCGGAGCGCGTATAAAGGAACCAATTCAGAGAAACGCGGAAAAAACTACAACGAAGTGCGTGAGATGGTTCCAGGTCAGCTGAACGCGTAAAAAGGTGATCATTCGCGCGCTCCGTTGTTTTAACGACTTTTAAATCTCTCTCTTTCTTAAACTCTGCATACTTAGCGGTTTTCGATTTAAACCTCGATAAAATAACGAAGCACGCGAATAGTCATCTTTTTACGCGTTTAGCTGAGCTGGTACCATTTCACGCGGTCCGACGAGTTATAGCCCCTTATTCTTCCCACCCAACGATAGCTGCTTGAATCCTCATTTTAAAAATATCTTTCTTTAATTAGAAAAGATAAAAAGGGGGTTTTAATTAAAGTTATCTCCCCCGTTTAGGCACTATCAACTGCATGGTAAGATCTATAAAGTGCAATTTTCTACATTTGTACTATAGTATATGTACAACATTTCTCATCAGATACGAAATCTCAGTCTGAAATGCTCTTACGAGATCTTACATCAACGTTTTTGACGTATGTTTACTGCATTTCCCTGTTGAGTATATCGACATGGATTCCAGCTGCATTCCATCTGGATCGACATGGAATCACCTGGATCTACATATATTCCACCTATAATCCAGCTGGAATCTATAGATATAAGCAGTGTTATTAAGAAAAACGCGTCAGAAGCAGTGCACTTAAAAATTGGTATATTTATAATATTATCTACTGTAAGAAATAAAAAAATTCAGAAATCGTTATTAGAAAATTCTTAGCTAGATTGGTATTAAAAAATGTTTAACTTCAAATGCAATAATCGATAAATCCTTGGATTTATCAGCTTCTATCGATGTTTTTCATTGTGAACAGCATAGAATCTGATAAAAGGTGAAAAGATAAATATATATAAAAAATATTTATTGTTCATAATATGTAAATAGTTTATTTACAGTTATCTATTCTATTTATAAAAATTTGCCTGTATTCAGCTATGATAATTAGAAGTAATTACCAGTTGAAAATGACCAATTGAAATTCCATCTGGATCCTATCCACCTAAAATTCTAGTTAGAATTCCAGCTGAACTTCCTGTTTTTAAATTATCTCCAGGTACATATTCATACATAAGATATTTACCTGTCTATCCATGGATACCTGGTGAATGTCTAAGAGCTGGAGGTGTCGCTGGTATGCCAGCCCGTTATTTCCGACTGGGTATAACTGACTTCTATAATCATAATTATATTTATTACATGTTTTTTCCTGCGATTAAATGCAATAAATAGAAAAAAAGTTAAAATTATTATTTTTTTTTATTTATTTAAGCTATTTCAATTTTTAAAGCAGAATTATTTAGCATGAAACGGTATACATGAAAGTTGTTACATGTTGGCCGTGCACATAACGTTACAGAGTCGCGTTGATTGCACTTGTAGATTACAATTTTTAAAGAATTCTAGTAGTGATTTGCACTGTTTGATTGTTGGGCTATGAGGTAAATAAAGTTCGTAAGGAATTGTTGAAACTTTTGCTTTTTTAGGTCCTCTTTAAATTGATTTGCTTAATGTTAAAATATATTTTATTCTTTAGTATTAAATCTAATCGGTAAAAAATTTGTTAATTTTGAATTGAAATGCATATGGAAAGATATTTTGTGAGGTTAGTGGATTCAATAACTACTGCGCTTAAGTACTCTACTAAGTTTGCGAAGCTACTAGGTCAAAATATTTGAATGGTTTTGCGTTCGCGCCATATCTACGTATACATTATTAGAGATGCAAAGCGGTCACAAGGGTTGTCAAAAGACCGTCCGCTGACAGTCCATAGACCGTCGCGCGACCGATGAAAATTTCGTGACCGACCACTGCAGACTTTAATTTCTTGGAATAGGTAGTTAGACTTTTTATCATCACTGTGACAAGAAAGAAAATGACAGTCATTTTACATTCAGAACTTTAAAAGTAGTTTTTGACGTCACTGACGAGAAAATGACCGTCAGATTGACCGTGACAGGACGCTTCTTAAAAAGACGCTATATGACTATACGCTACCTCTTCCAGTAGCGCATGCGCAGATATATAGCTGAAATCTGAATACACGTGTTTTTCTATTCAAACAGCAGAACAGCTGAAACAGCAGCTGCAGTGTGCACTACCTATAGGTATATGGACAATGTATGCCATGCAGAGCAGAGCATAAGCTATATTATATAGTATAAGTATTCGCTCTGCACCTTCTTTCCCCCACTCTGTGTTTTTCTCTCTTTATGAATTCACGTGGAGAACGGAGAAAGAAAAAAAGCCAGGTGTCGTCGACAGCCTCCATATCGACGGTTGAGCATCAAAATAAATGTAGGGTTTTACACGCTGGAAGTACTTAAGTGAGGCTCGTGAAATTGAAGGGCTTAACAAGAGCAAGTAAAAATGTCGATGCTCGCAGGTCCGAAGCGCAAGCAGAAATGGACACTCAATCCACGAGGCAAACATTGGAGCGAAGGTTAGGAAAACTCATTATTCAAGCTTTTTGGAAATTATTTTTTTTCTTTTTTTTCCTTTCGACAGAGTAACAGATAGATGATATATCGTTATTGTTCTATGGACATATTTTACAATATTTTATTTTGTGTCATGTGAAGTGACTTTTAGAAATTTGTATTTACTTTGTTTAACACATAATTTACTGCCCAAAAAAGTTTTTTTTATTATTCGGCATATATGATTATTTTTTAGATAACAACAAATTTGGGCAGAAAATGTTAGAAAAAATGGGATGGAGTAATGGAAAAGGACTTGGTGCTAAGGAGCAAGGAATAGTTGAGCATATAAGAGTTAGAGTGAAAAATGATCAAGTTGGTAAGTTATACAAAATTGTAAATTAGGTTTGAATTTCTATTATTGTTTATTTTTCTATAATAAAAGTAATATTTAATTTGCATATTGTTATTCATGAAGGTATTGGATATAATAAAGATCGGGACAATCAATGGACTGAACATCAAGATGATTTTAATAATTTTCTACAAAACTTACAAAAAGAGCTGAATACAGAAACAGTACAAACTACAGAAGAGATTGACAAAATATTCAGCGGAAAGTCATTAGAAGAAAAGTCTAAACTAAGCCAAAAGAGAGTTCAGTAAGTATTACATATTGAGCTCCTTTATTAAATTTGACATTTGAAAAAAATTAAAATAATAATTCTTTATAATAATTTCATAACAACATAACAACTAACTTAAAATATATTTCTTTTTTCAGCTACAAAAAATTTACCAGAGGTAAAGATGTAAATAAGTATAGTGCAAAAGATTTAGCCAATATATTCGGAAAGAAAGATTTAAATGAAAAGTCAATTAAAGAAGAAAAAGAAGATGAATTAGAAGAAGTCTGTGACTCTGTAGGATCTAAAGATAATACAGCTGGAATTCTAACAATCAAAGGTGGTAATATGAACGAGTACTTCAAGAAAAAATTTTATGCCAGTGAACGAAACATTAACCAGGAAGAAGAAAACATGGAGAGTGAAACAGAAAAATATACTGGGTTTGGTTTTTCAAATAAAAGTAAAAGTACGTTTTATGTCAATGATAATAACCTTGATAAGGAGGATTCAGATAGTGATGCTGGAAGGTATGCTGGTTTTGGATTCTCAAAAAGTAATGATACAAAGTCAAAAAACAAAAAATTAAACAATTTGAATTATGTTTTTGACAATCCATGCCTGGACTTAAATATATTAGATGAAAATTCTCCTGTCACAAGAAAAATAAAGACAGAAAGTGTTGATTCAGACTGCACTGATAAAATAACACCAAGAAAACGAAAAAGCGAATATTCCTATGAAAATGAAGGCTTAATTATGGAATATCCAGATAGACCAACACCGAAAAAGCGAAAAAGTGAATTCACATATGAAAACAAGGCTTTAAATATAGAATTTTCTGACAATACTACTACAAAAACAGAAAATAATAAATTTACATATGAAAATAAAGCCTTAGATTTGCAAGCTTCAGATAAATTAACAGAAATGAAAGAAGAAAAACTCAAAACTATCTCAATGTCCAATGGATATGAAAATGTTGCACTAGATTTGGAAGTTTCGGACAGACCCATTCCAAAGAAAGTTAAAAAAAATAAAAGAAGTGCAGTTTTATCAAATGGAATTGAAAATCCTGCATTGGATTTAGAGTTTCCAGTCAAACCAATGCCAAAAAAATTAAAAAAAAATAAACGAAGTGAAGAATCGTCAAATGGAAATGAGAATCCAGCATTAGATTTAGAATTTCCTGATGAAAAAACACAGAAAAAAAGTAAAAAAGAAACGGAAACTGAGACTTTTCCAAATGCTTATGAAAATGCAGGTCTTGATTTAACGTTTCAAAATAATCCAACACCTAAAAAGTCCAAAAAAAATAAAGAAAATGAAGTTTTGTCAAATGAAATCGAAACTTTCACTAATGGAATTGATAACCCTGCTCTAGATATAGAATTTTCAGACACATTAACACCGAAAAAGCTTAAAAGAAACAAGGAAAGTGAATTATCATCAAATGGGATTGAGAATCCCACATTAGATTTAGAAATCTTAGAAATATCAACGCCCAAAAAAGGGAAGAAAAGTAAAAAAAGTGAAATTCTTTTAAATGGGATTGAGAATCCTGCATTAGATTTGGAATTTCCAGACAAGCAAACACCCAAAAAAGTTAAGAATAGTAGAGAAATATTAGTTTCGCCAAATGGAATCCATAACCCAACATTAGATACACAATTTGTAGAAAGACCCCAGAAAACTAAAAAAAGCAAAGAAAGTGAAATGTTTTCGAATGGTTTTGAAAATCCTGCTCTGGATTTACATTGTCCGATTAACGAACTTTATAGCACAACTAGTTATGAAGTATCTCGACCTATATGTGGTGTTGAAAACAATGCACTTGATTTATCGGATGAGAATTCATCTACAAAGCGAGTGACTTTTAACGATCAAGTGGAATACAATACAGATATTGTAAAAAAAAAGAAAAAAAAAAAAAAGCTTGACAAATACGAGGTCATAAACGTCAATTCAAAGAAAAATAAATCTTTAGAGCCTGTAACTTTTACCAATGAAGCGCTAAATGATGAAGTTATAAATTTAGAAGAAATAGAAAATGAAGTAAACGAAAGAAAAAGCAAAAAGTGTAAAAGAAGAAAAGAAAGAAGAATATCACTGTTAGAAACTATTCAGGAAACTCCTGAAGAGGAAACTGTATCCCCAAGGATTGTAAAAGTGGAAAAAGATAAGGATATTCAGATTGTAGGTGAATTTATCTGCGAAGATGTACAAGTAATTCCTATAGAAAATTCACTCAATAAGAGGCTTAAGAAGAAAAAACACAAAAAGTGTGTTTTACAGAAAATGAATACTATTAAAGAATTAGATGAAATCATTGAAACAGACTATAAAATACAAGAAATCGACATTTCAGAAGAGGTGATTAATGTTGTAAAAAAACAGAAAAATAAGAAGGCGAAACAATTAGAATTTATTGAAGCTACACTGGTCAATACTAGGATAGATGAACCTGAAAAAGAAAATGTCTGTAGTGAGAAAAAAAAATTAAAAACTGAGAATTGTAAAAAGGATAAAAAGAAAAAGAAATCGTCAGATGAGGATGTAGTTAGTCTAGAAGAATTTTTAAATGAAGAAATTTCTTCGGAAAAAAGGCCAAAGTTTGAAAAGCAAAATGAAGAGGTGGAAGCTTGTGCAATGGAAAGTAATGAAATTGGTACAGATCAGAAATGTGAGGACAATAATTTTCAAAGTTCTTATCAAAAACTAAAAAGCTCAAAACAGGCTATGAAATCACTATTTATAAGAAACCCTATATTGTTATTCAATGGGTCCAATATCAATGAGATAAAAGGATATGGTTCACAAGCATATAACAATTATTGAGATATTCGAGATATAAGTATTTTGAAGCTTTTTTGCTTCAAATTTTGTACAAAATTTGTGTATAACTAATTAGTGTAATAAATTATACTAGTTAAATTGCTAATGATACTAATCAATGGGTTTAGTACATGAATCTAAATATAAAACTTAAACATACAAGCACAACTTATGATTTTTTTCCTACATTTTAAGTCATTTGTTTTGAAGCCAAACTTATTTTATATCAATAATAACCATCTGTTTTTATTACACAGATTAAAAATAAAATTAAAAATTTACAATGTTTATGATTAATTATGCGTGTACATACAGAAATATTCTTCGTAACTATAAATCTTTAACAGATTCGAAATTATCTTAATAAATACAAATTTTTTAAGCGATCACCTTTTACATTTCGTAATTAAAATTAAGAATATTACTAGATAATATTGAAATATTACATTTCTGTATCTTTTCATTATTATTTATAAAGTTTTTTTTAATATCTGATAAAAAATATTTTTACAGGATGCTGGAAAATAAAATTTTATGCAAAGTAATTTATCAAAATATATTCTTTAATGTTTAATTTCTTACACAAATATTAGTTTTTACAAAAATGCATATTGAGGATGATAACATATTAGACACTATTTTACTTTTTTATGGAATGTAATGATTTTTTTATTTTTTTCACTGCACAGTAAATGATACTTAAGTGAAAACATGATATTGCTGCATGAAAGAAAATACAACAATCTTTTAATGAAATTCATTAAACTCTACTATGCAGTTTTAAATAATGAATGAATAAGTACATAAAACAAAATAATTTTTAAATTAATAAAATTAATAATATTAATATTAATGATTATATAATACTGACACATCTTTGGTAAAAAGCTTTTTTCTTAACTCATATATAGTCTTTTGCAATTACGATTTTATTAGGCACTCGTGAATCTTAAAAATCCTATTATAATTTCGTATAAAAATGTAAATACATTATAAACAATAAATGTTCACTATTTAAAATTTTTTTGCATTTCAATCAGAAAAATAATACTCTGAAGATTCAGATTTGGTATCGGCTAAAATACAGTCCTTACACATTTGTTTATACTTTTTTGTTTTCCTTTTCTGTATCTCAAGAGCTTTTGAAGCTTTTAAAACTTTTAGACGTTCTTCTTCTAGTTTTTTTTTTATTCTCTCTACTTCTGAGTTATCTAAGCAAGTCAATTTGTTAGCATATATAAAACGAATATGGTTTACAGAAGCTTTGGCATTACATTGCGGACATTTTTTTGTATTTTCTGTATTAAAATTTAACCATTGCTTGATGCATTTGTAACCAAACAGATGGCCACAACGCAAAGCGCACAAACGATGGTCTCCTACATTTGTCCATCCAGTCAAACAAATGGAACAGGTTTGGTATGAATCAGAATCTTCATATTCTTCATCTTCTATATCTAATTTAATCCTTTTTGGTTCTAAAATAAAAAAAATGTATATAACTAGTATTTAATTTAAAATGAGTAAAAAAATTGTAAATTTTAAAATAAATTGATATTAGATTATTTGTATTAAGTAAAAATGTTATTTAGAGTTATTTATGAGATTAAAATTAGAGGATATTTTTGTCTTATATTAAAGACATTGAAAGATTATTATTTATTAGACTTATCTTATTAGAAATTTTTACCTTGTTCAATTTGTTCTTCATCAGAATCTAAGTGAAGAGAATGCTCAGATTCATCATTCTCATGACTGTCATAAATAGTGGAATCCCCATCTGCTGAGGTTGACATCTCAGGACCTTGATCTTCTTCATAATCACTGTCAATTATAATAGTATCTAAATCTGTTGGAAAAGATAATTCTGAGGACTCTCTTTCACCATCATTGTAAATTCCATTCTCAAACTCATCTTCAGAATCATTGCTGTCTCCTATATTACTTGTAATGAATGAAGAAGCACTGAAACACGAATCATAAATATAGCTTTTTAAATTATTGTAGCTCCTTATATTAAGTCAAAAAAACAAAAATTATGATTCTTACGCGTAATTGGAAGGTGAATCCATAGGTGCTTTTATCCGTTTTATTTACAATTTATTTAATTTTATTTCATTGGATTGAAAAGCAGAAGTTTCGTCTAATAAAACCTTAATTATAATGCGGCATTACCATTAAATTTTAATTTTCTAATAATAAAAATTATTAAACATAAGCAAATAAAACACAATTGAAGATCAACAGAAAATTATATTACTTAGTAACATAACCTCTCGCAAAATGCTAATTGAAGTTAGCGGTAAAATATACTATTATTATCCTTATATATCTGTTCGGAACTGCCGTTTCCCGCTTTCTCGTTGTAACTCCGCAAGCACAATAAAGCGTGCACGAGCGAATGAGAAACAGTTTTCAGGTCTATTGAAACTAGACAAATATAACAAATACTAATATGCCGCGATCCAGTGCTGTGGAGTTTGCGCGGTAATGCTGGCGTAGCTTGGCGTGTATGAGCGACGTGTTGCCTCGGAACGAGGCGCTGCTTGCGCTCTCTGCCAGACGTTTGCGGAACTGGCGGCAAGCTGCTGTCCGCTGCGAGAGACGATGGTGCCACATATCTATATATAATATACTATACACAAATATTGTATAAATATAATATGACATAGCATGATGGTATAATTATGAAACCTACGTTACCTCTCCTGTGTACATGATAAATCAGATGGATGTTATGATTATTATTAAAATATTTAATTACTTTATAATGTAAAACAATAAGTTTAATGCAAATATAATTAAATTTATCAGTTTTTAAATTTAATTAAACTTACAATAGAGCATATAAGTACATACATTATGTATAATGAATATTTATATTGAGAATATGTAATAAGCATTGATCAAAGATCTATAAATAACAAGGCATTTATGTACAATGTACATAGATTCATTCATCACAATCTTAAGAAATATTGGTGTATATTTTAACAATTTCATTTACATTATTTAGCCTATCATACAATTTATTAATTAACTCCATCTCTTCATCAGTCAACTTAACAAATGCTTTTGGTATATATTCATTTTCAGACTGAACAATTGTGTAGTTTAACTTTTCTAATTTGTTTTGTACCCTCATAAGTTCCATAGGGTGACACGTGAACTGCAATAATATATTTTCATTATACCTTATACTTCATACATTTCCATACAATCTATAAATAATTTATAGTGTGGATTTTTATTGTTTAACCTGGAAGAGTTCAGTGTCCATCTCTTTTATCTGTTCCGCATCCTCAGCACCAGCTTCAATTGCATCCTCTAAAGCTTTGTCAAAATTTACATTCCCAATTTCTGTTAAAATAATGCCTTTCTGATCATACATGCCTTCACTGGGTGTATCACATGGTGAAAATCTAAGAATTAAATTATATAATATAATGCAAAATGAAATGAGAAAAATTTTAATAAACTGTCTTTCCAATTTACAGATATAATAATTTAATTATTTGAATTCTGTGTTCACAAAAGTATTAAACATTTAATAAAAATAATTAAAAATAGTAAAATAATTAAAAATAATAAATTTTGAAAACAAATTAAATTTTATTATCTAATTCATTTATATCATACTAACTTAAAAGTGCTTACAGGTTTTTCCTAAGATGATTATTTATTAACTGTTTAGTATGAATAATATGATCAGCTAACAAGTGTATTAAAATGACACATCCTGCGGGTCCTTTACTTTCAAAATATGCTGATTGAACTACAGATTTGGTATTTTGTTCCTTCTCAAGGATATTTTTAATTGTTGCTAGTGGCATTGATTGCTTTTTTGCTTGTTCAATGATTCTTGTTAATTGTGGATTCGTATCTGGATTTGCACTTTTGCCCTCTGTGATAAATAAAGCCAATTCAATATTTTTTTTATTTATGTACTAAAATTACAAATTCATTGCATCTTATCAACAATAAATTATCATAAAATAATTAATTAATATTAGAGTGAAGGATCTGGTGCTAAATTACATTTATATATATTGTTTTATTACAATAATAATTAAAAAGTACCTGCTATTGCTATTCTTACTTGCCGAAGAAGTAGATCTAAAGATTTTTTTTTTTGTCCATCTTTTGCCATTTTTGTATGACGTATATTGGCCCATTTGCTGTGACCTGCAAATCTCTTGCATTCTGTATAATTAATAAAATTTCTATTACTAAGTGCGAATTTTATTAAGTTATTCATTTTTTAAATGTGCAAGAAAATAACCTAAAAATAAATTGACATTTTCTAACTTCACGTGACCAGTCAATATGACTATACTGTTTACTGTAATGTAACATGTTACGCATAACACAACTGTCTACTGTAGTGTCTGTACTGTACTCTGTAGTGACTGTAGTGTCTATAGTACTGTACTCACTACAATACTATGTACATCTACATTATTCTACAATAGCTACTGAGTACTAAATATTACTATAATAATACATGTCTACGTAAGGTGTTACAATCAAATTTTGAGTTTAGAGCAGATTTTGTAGTTGTCACCAAGTAATAATTTTTATATTTTGGAAAAATATAATAATGATAACAAAATGATGTAACATTATTTACTTTATTCATTGAGTAAAAATCACTTTGAGATACAAAAACGTTATAGAAAAAATATATACAGCTATGCACACCATAACAGTCAAAAAAATTTGAACAGTTTATGTAAAATAACTTAACATTAATTGGTATGTATAAAAATATACTAAATGGATTAGAACCCTAACCAGTAGGGAAAGTCTTTTAATACTGTCTTTACCAAGAATTGTATCAGCAATTCATGTTTTAATTTATTCCATTTTTCAATGTTTGAGGGCATTTCTAGAAAAAGATAAAATCAGAATTAGTTTTTATTTTATAGAAATAATATTGAATTTTTATATAAATATAAAACTTACTTTTTATGGAAGCCAAACATATTTAATAAACTTTGTTGACCTTGAATTGTGGCAGTCTTTTTTGTATTACTTCTAATACTACGTCTACTTGATGATCCTTGCTATTAATTTAAAAAAAAATGGTGCATTAAAATCTTGTTATAAAAATTCGTTTTATATTTAAACAATACAAAATTTCATTAAAACAATCATTCCAAAAAAAATTGTTCAAAGAAGCTATAATTATCTAATCAATTTTTTATGATGCATATCAAAATAAAAGGTATTTAAAAATTAAAAAAACAAATATTACCGATAATTGAGAATTTCTTTGGCTATTTTGTGATGCATTACCATCCCTTCTTAGCCTTTTGTCTGCTACTGGACTATCATATTTGAACATACTAGATTTACATTCTGAAAAGACCTCTCGAGTTATTGAAAATTCCATGTCTTCCGCTTCATTTAATACTTTAAAATCATCATTTTCTATTTTTTTTGTTTCATTCCTAATATCCAATTTTAATTCATCTTTTTTTAATGAATTATTTACAATTAAATGCAGAGATTCCTTCTCAATCTCAGAATCATCATAACTCATTACTAAGACATCTTTCTCTACACTGGATCCATTATACCCACTGTCTGTATTAGCAACTTCTTGTCCTGTAGTCAGCTGAAAATTGGTACAAATATTATTTTAATAATTTTTAGAAACAAAGATATTTATAATTATTTTGTTATAAACAATAAATGTGAGCACCATATCATCATTATAATCTTCAGTTTCAGGAATGATTACATTCTGAATAGGAATATCCATATTTTCCTTGCAATCTTCTTGAACAACATTTGCTATGGTTTCAACAACATCCATTGCTTCTACATTCTTATCTTTATTTCCTGATTCAATAGCGAAAAATTTGCTTTGTGATATGGCTGTATCATCTATTACAGTTGGTTTGAGTCGACTTTTAATTGGTAATCTTCTTCTTACTCTGTACAAAAGACTTGGAGATGTTTCATCTGAATTACCTGTTTTTTTAAATGGATTAGATCTTCTCACTAGTATAGGTGACGTTTGATCATCAGATGAATAAACTTCTGGTTCTACTTTTTTGGAAACTTGTTCTATTAGCTCTTGAGATGGTTTAATTTCAGGTTGCTTATAGATTTGTACTATTTCATCAACTGACATTTCAGACTCTAAAAGTACAGATGAGTATAAGTTTATTTATACACATAAGTATCTAAGTAAATAGTAAAAATAACTGATAAATTTTTCATAGTTATTCATTTTATATTTTATACAAATTAACCAAATTTAATTAATCTTCAATAATCAACAATAAAATATTATTATTTCCGTATATTATAAGTATACACCTTTACAAATTTTTTTGTAAAGGTGCATTTTCTTTTAATTAGTTAATTTTCAAGTAGGTGAGATCTATAATATGGAACAGGGGCACAAAAGGTTAATAATTCAGAATCTGTTTCAAAAAGGCAATATCTTGGAATCCGGTTCAAAAAGGCGTTAACTGGCAATCGACCATTTTTCTCTCGACTTACAAGCAGTTTATTTACGCAATTTACGTAAAAATTCTGAGTTACCTTAAGAAAAATTGAAAAATTAAAATATTTAATTAAATAAAATAAAAAAGTTAATACGTTAAAAAAATTAATTAAATTAATGTATGTTGATAAAAAAAAGAGAATTTTTGGTTAAATTTATCAGTAAAATATTGAAAGAGTGGTTCTTTACCGTGTAATCTATGTATATCCCCTATCTTAAAATAATAATAAGTCCTACACTGCAAATATATAGGTGCAAGCGAAATAGAATAAAACAATCTAAGTTGTTCTGTTGATTTGTCAGACCACGGGAATTTATAGTACTTTATAATACTTTTTCAGCCTATAGCGGCCCGAAAGTACCACTTTCTCGACCGGGGCCGGTTTGAGATAGTGATAATTTCGGCCTTGCTAGGCAGAAAAATAGTATGCATACCATGGGAAGTAAAACAGAATGTCTCATAAGTGTTGCATGTAAATTGTCGCCCGAGCCGAAGGCATTCTTATTTTACTTCCCTTGGTCTGTAATATACTATTAAAGGTCAGCGACGTTGCTTGAAGTTGAAAAAGTTTAGTTTCAAAATCGAGTCGCCGTGTCAGAGCGACGCATGAAATTGCACCCGTACATTATAATTTATATATGGGGTTGCGCTGCGAGTCAGTCATCTAACCTCACAGATGGGCCGTCGTTTTATGCTTTTTTTTACGGAGATATGTTGAAATTTATTATAGTATTTAATATATTTTTAATAATTGTTAGGGTGCATTTAGATGGATTCTTATATTTTTAAGAATTTAAGATCGCCAAGCGGGAGATTTAAATTGAACTGAATATAAATGGCTTTAAAATGATTGTTTTAGTTACAAATTACAAAAGAAACTCAATTAATGTTATTTTTAAATACATACTTTGTAAAATGATTACAAAATACATTGTAACAGCTATTATTAATTAACAAGGTCATATTCCACTCAATTTATATCTCCCGCTTAGCATTCTTAAATTCTTAAAAATATAAGACTCCATCTAAATGCACGGAGGTTCTCCTTATACGTAGGAAGTCAAGTACAGAATCTACTAGATTTGACCTGTGCAGTCAGTATATACAGGTATATATTTTGTATGTATAACCTATAGGCAAATGAGATTTATATATGAAATATCTATTCCCTCTTATTTCACAGTTACCCTATGGTAGTTTAGAAAATTGCTAAAAATTAAAAAAAATGTTTCTATTACTATAAAAAAAAATCGAAAAGCTGTCATCATCAATTAATTTATAATCGGAAAAAAGAGAATCTTTCCCATAAGACTACGTGTTAAAAAAGCAATAACAAAAATATTTAATTCTCAGCTTTGGGGTACCCTAACCTCGCGAAATTTTAACTGGAGCTTCTTCAATCATTTACCTTGCTACATAAAAATTTGTAAGTCATTGACATCATCAATTCAATTATCGAGAGAACTCTCTTAAGGGTATCCATAATACCCCCACTTCCCCTATTTATATGCTTCCAAGTTGTGATCTGCGCATGTCCGGATAACAATCGCAGATCACTTTTTACCTATATACTCATCTTTGTAACAAACAATATTAAATATGGCGACGCCAATAGGTATACGTGCTACGACGCAATCTGATTACGAATTCGAGTAGTAGTTTTAAAGTTTATTTACTTTAGCGTTAAAATAAACTCTATCCGATTCTCACGTAGGATTGAGCTTTTCTTCCCTGAGTTTTGTACTTGAAATTACAGAGTCTGACCTTAGTGTATGTAAAAGTTCGTGATTAGCCCGTCATAACTCAAACAACAATAAGGGCTAGCACAGTGACGCAACGGTGGCTATAGCTTAATAGATTAGGTTATGGTTGCCTGCCGTTCATGTGGGCGAAACATAGCGTCCGGTACAATTAGATGTTCCAATTGCAGCTCGCCCTATCATTTATCGTGCTCACACAGGTACAAAATCTCTCCTGAAGGGGTATTCAACGTCTGTTGTGGACCCGAAGATTCGCTGTTTCCCGGCGGTGGGAGCTATCAGATGCGCACCAGAAACAAACGCAGGAGACAGAATAATATTAACAAACTTAATAACAGTAATAACAGTAACAATAGCAACAACAGCAAAGAAGTTGCTGACAGTGAACAGAACGACAATATTATGAGATACGGAAAAATCCAGAAGACCGAACCGGAAATGGGCATTGCTGATAAACCGATTTCAGATAATATTGACAATCACTGCAATGAAGTAAACGAGGTAAGATTCTCAGCACTTCAAGCGCATGGACCCTTTTTGGTTTTGCTTTGGTGATAAATCACTTTGTTCAAGGAGCAATTGCGATACATTCTTTTTTAGTGATCAACTTTGTCTTTAATATGTATTTTTAAGTATGATCTTACATAAAAGAGACTTGAATTAGTACAATAGTGCTTAAATCATGTATAAGAATAGAAATAAACATATCTTAGCCTTTTTTTGTAGAATATTTCTAGACTACTACGTTGAACGTTTGAAAAGTATTATATTATATTCTATAAAATTCTGTGCGTGAAGTGTGATTTGCAGTAAAGTTTACTTTATGCAGTTGTAGTATGATAGTATTGCTTTATGCACTCACCGAATGTGCTGATTTGCATAATATATTGTTCAACACTAGGATGTAGTAAAATTTTGTACAAGTGAATAACCAATCTTATATCCTTGTATTGCAGACTATTATATTTTTATATAACACATAGATTTCATAAACACAAAGTAACTTCCACAGTGTTATATCAAAAGTTTTTATAAGAAAAAATGGAAATTGATCAATTTGATTAGTACAAACTTGTTCTCATGCAATATAATTCTAATAATCATTTACTTAAAGCAAAAAAACTATAAAACATTATAATTTTTTATTTATACAGGTTATCCAAGACAGCTTAAATAACGAATCAGACATAATTGAGTTTGATAATAATGATGTCATAGAAGAATCAAATGTACCTAATAATACCGAAGAACCGAGCCAAGAGGAATCAACAGTTGTAAACTCTAAAAATCAAAATAATGAGAAAATAACTTTAGAAACAGTGTGGCAAGGTATCTCAGCACTTCAAAACTCTATATCGAACATTTCCAATTCCCTGGACACTGTATCTACTCAACTTAACACTTTTGATCCTCGCATAAATGAACTGGAATCAAGTATAAATGCTATAAAAACCAAAACTACTGATTTCGAGAATGTACAAAATGATGTGAGTGGATTAAAGAACAAACTTGACCAAATTGTGAATGAACTCGAGAATTTAAAATCAAATCAACCAGAAAAAGATTTGGATATATCACAAGTATTCAGTGAAATGAAAGAGAGAGAAATGAAATCCAAAAATATTATTATCTATAATGTACCAGAGGATAATTTGAGAATATCCCAGGACTACTCGACAGTTGATGACATAAACAAATTCAATACTCTAGTGCAAGCAAGGGATGCTTCTAGAGCTCGAGAGATACTAGAAAATGTTCCCAATATAGACCTTGATGATTTGGAAACAAGACGTTTAGGAAGAGCTAATCCTAATTTCTGTCGAGCCCTAAGGGTAACTTTGCAGAGCAAAGAAGATGTAATCACAATTATGAAGAACAAAAATTGTATTAACAGGCAATACAATGTAAAAACAGACTTAACTAAGTACCAGCAACTGAAAATCAAGGAGCTCAAAGAGGAGCTTGATAGAATTAATGTCAATAAATCTAATCCTACAATGACTATTAAGTTTATTAATGGAGAACCAAAAATAATACCAATAAGAAGGAACTTCATGAAGTCAGAGTAACAAGGTACATTTAAGAAAACTCTGGATTTATGCATCAATTTCTACCTGAACTTATTCACATCGATTTTTTTTTTTTCAAATTTCATTTTAATGTTTTCAAGTTCGAAATTCAGCCTAAATTTAAAAGTCTGAATTGTTAATAATATAGTCTTTTTCAAAGAATATAATTTGCAGCATTTAAGAGGTATGATACTACCGACTTGTGTGTGAGATTCACTTGTAAGCTATTCATTCATTACTCATTATCAAACTTTCAAAAAATGTTATGAATCTAGAATGTAATTCGATATTGTTGAAACTAATAACAGTGTAGCATCTGACAAAAAGACTGTAATGTAGAATTTTATTTTATTACTAAGTTTTACATCAACATATACTGTTATGAAAATCAGTACGAATTCATTATATCAGTATTGCACAAATGGAGAACAAATTAAATTTGAGAATGAGATTACATAACTGAAAGATACTGAATGTGAATGTAACCAAATAATGTATTGAAATAAGCCAAATTTAAACTTGTTTTATTTTTTGTGCATTTTCCAAATACTATCTTTTATAAATCGATATGTAATATATTCAGTACCAAATCGGTTGAGTTTTTTCATTACATTGAATAAAGTTTATTATCGTGGCTTCGCTCTGTTAGTATATATTTAGAACTTAGATTTACAGATTTATAATTATCAAAACAGTTAATGAAAATAAGATGGCAAATTTTAGTTTGATCTTCAACCATATATTTCTGTCATGCAAATTTTAACTTCAAATATTTTTAAGTATTAAACATACTCTGTCCAAGACAATTATATTAATAATTTATGTATGATAAATATTCAGTTTGCAGTGTATTAATGAAACATTTTATAATTCATTCCGTTAACTTCAAACTCAAGATACAAAATATTAAATTGTATATTATGAACCAAGGGACTAAAATTGCTTCACTCGGGCAGCAACTTACATGCAGGTGCCCATGACCTAATTTATTCCCTAGTACAATATACGATTTTAAGATACCCACCATAAAGTTTGCACTCATTCACCGTCGAAAAGGGGAAAAAAGTGCACTGCAAGTAGGGTGTACATGTATTACCAGCTCGGCGGGGAAAAAGTACGCACTTTATGCTGGGGTGTGTTAAAAAAAAAGTAAAAAGAAAGGATTTTTATGCTTAGGTTTCATATTATATATTTCTAAATTAAATTATTCTTACTTGTTCAGTAATCGATGTATATAGATCTCTACATAAATATATCTAATATCTATGTATGAAGATTACTTATAAACTCATTAAAATGATATAAATGCAATCCAAATTAAACTTTATATATTGATTTGGTAATTAATACTTATTTTGAAGAGCAGTATCTATATATACTAACTTTAGTACTTTTTTTATTAATATCCATTATTTCTCAATGTTTAAGAATTGCAAATGAGCGGAAACATTTTTCTAATTACATTATTCAATACATAGTTCAAATAAACTATTCAATGACAAACAACTCTAACGTTATTTTATATTCAACATTTGAAAATAAACTTTTATATCTTATTTTAAACTTATATTCTCATTTAGGTCTTTTATATAATTATTATCATTTTTTCTTTTATATAAAATTACAACTAAAATTGATTTAAATTAGCTATTATTTTTAAATATTCTTAAGAAAGAGATCATTTTTTCATTCAAAATAAGACAAAACATACCGTCAAATGTTCGTTTCCTTGGCGTCGTCTTTTTTTTTAATGAATCTGTCTTCATTACCACGATCTGACCTCGAGTGGTTGAAATTTTTGATGGCAATTTTTTCTCTTTAGGACTGAGTACCACTTTTTTATCCTGTATTTCGTTTACTTTAAAATTTTTCGACCAAATACTAGTATGCTTTGCTAATGGTGTATCACTCCAGCAATTTGTGCGTCTTGAACGTTGCTACAAATAATAACCATTTAACTTGGATTAAAATATTTACAATGTATCATATTTGAAGTTTATCTTACAAACTATACAGTCTTATTTTATATTTTCTTTTATACCACAGCCGTAAGATTCGATTTTATGTATTGTTTTCAATCAGCAAAATTTGGTTCCGCAGACTGTATGTAAATAGTACATTATGAAACTAGTGCGCAAAGCAGGCGTTCCTCGCACGTGTTGCGTTTACTATTTTTTATAAGTGCGTAAAACTGGATCTAAGATGCCTGTTTAGCGAGTGTAAAGTCACGATTTACGCACTAAGTTATAAAATAATATATTTCGATACTAGTGCGTAAAGCAGGCATCCATGTGAGGTTCACCTGCTACACGCTCAGTGTGTAAAGTAAACTGAGTGCGTAAAGTAAAACACTTTAAGCACTAGTGAAAAAAATGGGTACTTTACACTCGCTAAACAGGCATCTTAGATCGAGTTTTACGCACTTATAAAAAATAGTAAATGCAACACGTGCGAGGAACACCTGCTTTGCGCACTAGTTTCATAATGTACTATTTCGTCATAAGGCCATAAAATGCGATTTCGCTGCTCGAGTGTTAAACGTTGTGTACGAGGACCGGCGGTGGCGTATTGCACGATCGCACAAGGCCGTGTGACGAACAATTTTTTTTGGTATCATATAGACGTAAAATCTTTTTTTCCTACAATTTTTAATTTGTAAAATCTTATATACAGTCCGTGATCAACATATTCAATTTATTAACGTAAAATGGTTCATTTTAAAATTATTTTTTATTTTACACACTGGCCGTAAAATCGAATATTACGATGTTCCGAGTGCATAATGTTTAAAACTCCAAGTTTTTGGCTCGAGGTGTGATCGCTGCGCGCAAAAAGTGGATTTATTATTTTCTGATATATAATATTTCATTTATATAATATAGACTGTAAAATTTTACGGACGTTTTTTATTGTATGTATTCAAAACGTCCGCGGAAACGAATTTTACTGTCTAGTGTCAATTATACTATTATTGGTGAGCATTGTAGTCTTTAATATTTTTAACTAGTAAAAAACTGTAAGATTGTGTACTGAAAAAACTGTAATCACACTTGACGTATTTCGTTAAAAAATATAAAATTTAATAAAAATTTTAAATTTAGTAAAGAATTGTATTTTTTTCACTTATTTCATTCCTACGACAAAGTAAAAATTTAGTAATAACTTAAGCATAGCAAAATTTAGAAAATAATTTTATCAATTGTTTTCAATAATGATCATATCTGTATTTTTCTCCGAGTTTTATAAATAACCACGTAAAAGAAAAAGAAAGTATATAAGCTCACTTTATCGGGATCGAAATCATGGAGTTTCTCCAGAGTAAAAGGATCACAGTTGCCGAGAGCTAATTGATAAGCCAGGGTAGGATCAACTTCAGTTCCAGCGTGTTCGAGCTGTTCCGGGGTGACGTCGGACGTCGGTGGATTGAGTCGCACCTGCTGGCGACGCAAGGGGCAATAAACTAACTGATGTTTGAAAGTAATGAGGGCAAGCATAAAACCGTCCCTGTACTCTTTCGTTACCGCCAGCGACTTCATATTTAAGCTGGAGGACAAACGCAGCAAAGCCTGAAATACAGATTGTCATTATATTCTTTGCAAAACTTTAAATAATTATCTTTGGCCCTTCTCTTTTACCAAAGTACTTATATTCCTCATTTATTCAGAAGCCTTACACCATTTACGTAAAAAGTAAAACAATAATGTTAATTTTTTATTTGTTTGCTTCCTAGTAGATTTCTAAATAATTTTATATTAATAGTAAGTTTTATATTAAAGGAATGGTAAAGAGCAGAAAATTAAAAAATATAGTAAAAAACCATGTTAAAAATTCATTTTTTTCTTAATTACTCACGTTATAAATGTTATCATCAGTATTTTTGACAATAAATTTACATGCTTTACTCAAACCAATACCAGGTAGGGAAGCCAAATAATCACAGCCAGAGAGAATACACATATTTCGAAATTTATCTAGGTGAAAATCTGAAAGCCTTAATCCCATAGCTAAATGTAGGTGGTCTTGTTCAACCAATACCCCATGTCCATATAAATCCATTTTAAAAAATATCTAAAACAATTTAAAATTATGATTATTATTTAGATGCTGTTTTTTAAAAAAAAATTATTATTTACATTAATTATCAAATTATTTAGTTAAAAATAATTTAAAAATTTTTAAAATAATTTGATAATTTAAATCAATAAATTAAAAAAATTATAACCTTTTTACAGCCAAATAAGGTCAGATCACTGTCTTCAGTAATTACAACATCTGCAATTCCTGTTATGTTGAGGTAAGCAAGTTGAGCATCTGCTTCATAAGGTGCTACAATGCAATCTACATTTTGTTGCTGACATGCCTTAATTACTTCTAAGGCCATTTTATGACTGACATCCAAGGATCTTCTTAGAAGATTCTTCCCTTCATAAGTTTTGCCCATTTTTATTAAATCTGCTGCTCTTTTGCGATTGGTATCTCTTGCTCTTTAAAATAAAAATCATTACATCTTACACTATTCCAATGCATAGTATCAATGTCCAATTATAAATTACAGAAAAAAAAAAATACTTTATTAAATATCAAGATATAAATATAAAATTAAACAATACATAAATAACATTGATAAATATAAACTTTAAAAATCTTACATTAAAGAATACACTTACTCTCTCCTTTTTACTTCCGTTTCAGCTTTTGCAGGAAGATGTCTTCCATCAAAGACTAAGATAGGTTTTATATTATGACTAAGCAACATGTTTACAAATTTCATGCAGTATTTTACATATCTAGAATGAATGAAAATTATACATATAAATATTACTGTGTAAAATGTATAATTAATGTAAATTCAAATGAAAAAAGTCAAAATCTTACGCATCAGTTGCTTGACCCATTACGATTTTGTCAGCACAAGAAAATGCACCTTTATGAAGCCAGCAATAAGTGTCGATGGCTACTGTGCCACCAGAAAATTCCGAGATATTAGTCTTTTTGGAGGATTTCTCCAAAAATGGAATAAGGCCTGTAATACCCATCTAGAAAATCATAAAATAAATTTAGTATAAGTCAAAAGAAATAATTGTCATAATTTAAAATAATAAAAATATGTAACTTAATTGTTGACACTTGCACTACAAGAGAAATGTAGTGTTGCAGTAAAAACAATATTGTTAAAAAGATATAAAGTTAAAAAATATTTGTTAGTTTAATAAATAGATTAACTTTTGAGTCCAGAATTAATTAAAAATTATAAAAATTCAATACAAAATACAAAGGAAATTATAAATATTATATGAATAAAAGCCCACCTTTCTTTTACTTTTTCACTTTGAAATACCATACAAGTATATTATAACCTTAAATGAAACAATACGAAAACATTGACTTAAAGTTTTCAGTATAATACCCGGTACTAACAAGAATAGTGTATTCAGAAGTATTTATGTTACTTATGTAAATCTTTTGAACATTCGTATCCTATGATGAGAGATGAGAAGATTTAAATGATAGCTGTACACCTATTGAGAGCCATCATCGGCCAGGACAACGAAAAAGCGCGGGGCAGTATTAAATTCCTTGTATATAGATTATGTTCAATATATATCTATTGTATATATATATGTCTATATAAGTAATGACCGTAATGTGACGATCAACAATCTGCATAGCCAATCCAAGCACTCCATTCTCCAAGTTCCAACTAGTCCGAGCTCCAAATCCCAATGGTTTGTGACTGACACAGTTCTTCCGAGAAATGGGGGATTGCAGCCTGATGCCTGCAGGGCTAAGGCATGAAAGGTAAAGGGTTATTAGATCTTAAAAATACCGCAAAATTTAATTCCCTTCAACGTTCGTTGTCTTTTCTACTCACAATTACGTAGGTAAGTATATGTAAGATATGATAAAAATAAGTGTATTTTTTACTTTTGTACACAATTTTGAAAGTTCCATACAAAACAATAAAAAGTAATTAGATATAAGTAGTTACTTAGTTTTAAAAAAAATTAAAACCACCAGTGTCACTGTGCCATGTTGCAGTAAGAACTTTGCTGACAATGAGGATTTCACAACTCAATTCTTCATGCCGACGTCGATAATTTAAAAAAAAAATGAAAAACGGTGGCACAAAAAAGAAAGTCTGTGGTAATTGGTGAAAAATAATTATGGCCGCATGGTTAACCTGGATTTCACAAAACAAATAAAGATTATTATCAAGTTCAACAGTAAAATGATGAAAACATATTTCCGTTTTAGGAGAATCCAATGAAGATAAATTCATGGGCTATTGAACGATTGAGGTTTATTAGGTAATCTTTAAAATTGCAATTTCCGAATGGGAAAAATATATTGGTTGATAAGAGTGTAAATAAGTATTCGATTTCATAAATATTTGGAAAATTGAATGATTGTTTAAGATTTATGTTTTTAAGAATTAATTTTTTCGATAAATCTGTAAAATATGTATAAAAATGATATTTATCTTTAAAATTTCTCAGCTCAGGTTAGATATTTATTTATATCATAATTTCATAATTTATATTTATTGTTTTAATTTACATGAATAAAAACATTTTAAAAAATTTGTAAATAGCTAATATGTACATATAAAGAGATTCAGTCAATGTACTAAATTAAAATACATTAAGAGTTGAAAATTCTTAACATATATATATATATATATATATATAT
>UELV01137305.1:0-24003 GCA_900490015.1 Megastigmus stigmatizans
GGTCGGGTTACATTGACTCAGCTATGGGTGACGTCTGAGTGTTCGCTTTGTCGCGTACGCGTGATTCTATGTAGGAATTATTTTATACTTTAAGAGTTTTATATTAATTTGGTCAGATGGTCTCTCGATTTTAACTATGATTTAAATATTTTACGAGGTTGAGTATTAATTGATGTAGATATTAGCTTTGATGTTTATTAAGTTTTTTGTTTATTGTTTTATAGTTTTTTTTTTGGTTTTTAGATGGTTGGTTTTTATTATATTTTAGTTAAACATTAAATAAATTTTTAAGATAAAATAAGAACAAATAAATTTTAAAGTTGCGTATCGTAACATGTTCTGTGTATTCTCGGGCATTTTCTTCGAGGAATACCTCGTCATCGTCCAGCTCGGTCATGTCGGATATTTCTAGATGTTGAAAGCAGTTCATTTCACTTTTCGCATCCTTGTTGCTAGTTCGCACCCTGTCGTGTGTGTGTCGCAGTAACTCTATTGCCGTTGGGCAAAACCAGGTCATTATTTCAATTTGGATGTTCTGTTGGGCATGGAAATTCAGTTGATTTGGACGTCCTTTGTACAGGAAGGCGTTAAACGCTGCCTCCAATCTCTTGTCATGAGTATGTTGAATCTTTCTGCGCAGTCTGCGCCGCTTCCGTCTTCTCAGCGTTTCCCGGCGCTCCTCTTCGTACTGCGATACTATCGCATTGACTATTGTCTGGCAGACAATCATTAATAATGTTTGGACCTGCATTTTGTATTTGACTTCCTACAGAGTACTGGGTTTTCCAGTAACGGCCGCTTAGACATTTGAATCTTAAAAACACATAAGTAAAGCAGCGGAATATTATCGAGTGAAAATGTTCCCTTCCTTTCTTTGTATTTGTCATCTTACTACACACGGACGGTCTGTGAGCTGGTACGCTTATTTTAATATTTTATACCTACGTTACATAAGATGTGACATTACATATTAATAGTAATTCTTTCTTAATGATGATACGAGGATGAGAAAGGAGATTGCTTTAAGGTATAAATTCACGGCAGACGCTTTGACGCTTGACGCTTGTTCTGATACAGTGTGAAGTTGCCAGTTTTTTGATTGATAAGCACTAAAATCTAAATCACATACCATTGTATGTCATTCCACTATATTCTATTAACAAGTAGATTTTTTTATTTGTTAAGTTAAGTGCTTAAAAATAGCATTTTTTCTAAATTATCGACTATATTAACTTTTTACCTATATTTGCCACTAATTTTATTATTATAGTCTTTTACAAACATGTGACTCTTTTGAAGTTGCAACTATCACAAGTTCACTCGCTAGAAACAGTGCAAATACTCATATCAATATAATTTAAATTTAAT
Organism: Megastigmus stigmatizans; assembly: GCA_900490015.1. Lineage (NCBI taxonomy): Eukaryota > Metazoa > Arthropoda > Insecta > Hymenoptera > Megastigmidae > Megastigmus > Megastigmus stigmatizans. Next base: position 1,369 of record UELV01137305.1, read on the forward strand.
GTTTTTATATACCGAGCAAGACTTTATTTCTTTTATTGGGAGAAAATTTGCAGGTATTATCTATAATAATTATAAGCTACGCAGTTCCACAATTACTTTAATTTAAATATTGTGAATATATTGTACACCAATACTTCATTACATTTGTACAATAATTTGAAATTAACTATGTGCGAAATCTGAACGACTATTTAAGTAAATTTAAGATTATATATTTAAAATAAACATATATATATATATATATATTTGGAACTAGCCTTTACAATTTTTGAAAATCACAAAATGAATATTCCAATGTTAATAATTTTAATTTTATAATATGCGTTGATTATATATTTTATAGCAATACTGGAGAATTGGTGTTGAGATTCTTTACAACAATCAAAGATTCTGTGTTAGGCAAAATGTTAATATTAACAACAAAACAATCAATTATTCAATACAAAAGACATCTAAACCCACTACCATTAATTAATAAATAAATAAGCTTAACACTGCAAGTATTTTTGAGTAAAAAGAACAATTATTTCTAATAGCATGGATTCTTTGCATATGTTTGATTCAAGCTACACGAGTTCATCGTTGTTTGGCATCATCCTGTTAACCCCATATTACCGCAGCTACTTAATAAAATGTTAATTTTCTCTGCCGCTTTCCATTTGCAGAGATACATGTTCCGTTCCGCTGCACCAAGGCATATAATTTCTTATTAAAAAGATAGCGAAGATGCAACAGCGTCCAAGGAATTTCCTCGGTTTTATTTATCCGGCGCGATCCTCACCGACTAATTTGCGACGTCAGGTATTTATCCAAATAGGATTTTTGTCGCTGTAATGAATTTAAAGTTAGTCTCCTCTCCAGCTGGAATCCGATACTTAAAATGCCGAACACTTAAACACGCGCGCGCGCATTGTCTACGGGCGAACGCGCGCCTCGCCGAGCGTTTCTGACTTTCGTCTTATTTTCCTCTCTTCTTCGTTTCGGAAACTTGCGAAGCTCAAGTGTAGCCAGGAAAGCAGGGCCGGCGCATCGTTTATTTAGTAAACAATTCGCGAGTTCGCTCTCGAGTGACATCGATGATTTGCAGTGAACGATTTACATGTGGCCTTCGAGCGCAGTAGAAAGAGCTCGCTCGTCTTCGATACACTCCCGCGCCCCACAGACGCGCACACATGCGCGGACCTCGATCCACGAATAATTTCTCTCTCTCTCTCTCTCTCTCTCTCTTTGACTCGGACGTGTTTAACGGACTGAATTTCTACTTTTCCTCGTCCTTCGCCTTCGCTCCACCTTGCACTATCAGCATAAGAATCAAAATTCGAAATGAGAACGTTTGTTAGAAATTTGAAAATTCAAGATCCAGCCCATCTTGATATTCCTCAGATGGCACCCATAAATTCTTTGATAAAGATTAAGTAGAATATTTTGTAGCTTGTACACGAAAGCTCCTTTTACTATACATATTAATAAGAATTTCATACAGAAATTTATCTTGACGATGACTCTCAGATTGGAGAATAGTGTATTATAACTTTTTAATCCTTATGTCCTTATGATTCAGCTTCAAATCATATTCCTACGCATTAACGCACTCATTTTATTCAAAAAATATACATTCTTCTAACATATTTATTCAAACATAATTAAAACAATTGGTTTAACTCGAAAAAACATATTTAAACTCTTTTCTTTTTAATAACTAATCTATCTTGCAAGCCAAACTGAGATACAAATTTTATAAATGTTTATGGAAATCAAGAAGTTTTCTTAATTATCTAGAAGTGATATTAAGATTTTATTTTGAAATATTATAAATATACAAAGTTATTTATTATAAATCGTTTTATTTTGTTTTTTGCAATCTCTTTTCAAAAATTTACACTTTGACGTTACGAACGTCGAATTCTTAACATTGTGAAATTTTGTCCTACGGAACGATTTATAAAGTTTGTAAAACTTATCTACTACTTGGGAAGACAGTTTTATTATCTTGCAACTTGGATTGCCAATTGAATAGCGATTTTACTTTAAATACCAGTATATAACAGAACTTTTATATTTCTGCAAAACCTTGGATTGAAATATTTAAAAATGACCTGCCATGAATATGATAGTACTATATATCTAAAAACCGTATGCCAATAATCGATCCTTAATTATTTACGTCTTTTGAAGTGAACATTGGCCCCTCCTCTCCCGCACCAAATTTTGATTGATTAGGTATATGATTTTAGAACTATTAAATTTTTGTTTTGTTCTGATTTGTAGATCTGCACCAAAATTTTGTATTAAATAATACCAAAACAGAACATTTGTAAATTGCATAAGTATCATTTATAACAATTACAAGTATCTTATTTGCGTAATGGGTACAATACATTATGATTTGATTAGGAGAAAAACCAGTCGAACTCGTCTATTTTGTACCAGGGTAATAATATGAGTTGCGTTTTCTCTTATACTCTATATGGAAATGTTATCTAACCATATCCATTGGTTCTCATGGTCAAATCTCTGGTCTCCACATACAAGTAACTGCCAAACAATGCTAAATCTCGTCGAACATTGAAAGTTCGTTGATATCAACTCGGACGCCAGCTTATCCTACGACATCCATCATTCCATGGCATGTTACACAGGCGCGTAGCTATCGCAGTTCGTTGTAACCGTCGCATCGTCGCCGGCGAATTTCGGTATTCGGACCGGCTTCTGCGGTGGCACGGCACGGCAACGAGTGGCGGCACATAGAGCTAGAGATGAGCCGCGGGGCTCGTCATCCGTCACAAGCCACCGCCAAGGCACATTTGCATCGGGACCTTCGCGTGGATGATGATGGTGGATACACGACAACTACCACGACTACGGCTGCGTCTGCGGATGGTCATTGGCAGACCAAACGTGATGGAATTACTGATCCCACTGGCTACTAAGAATCGCCCATTCATACAATATTCACAAGATCCTTACGTGAGTTCGCTATATAACACCCTCGGGGGCCGCGCTCCTGCAGTCTCCGTCCGACCGGCCCCGACTCGACGATACACACAAGTTCGAGACTATCTCACCATTATTCTAAACTCGCCGAGTGGAATTACCCGCCTAAATTGCAGGATAAAGTAAAAGTGGATCAATCCAAGAGAGGATCTATCGATTCGAACGAGTTGGCACCGTAATCCGCAATGTCGAGAACTGCCCTTGCCCTCGTTGCGCTTTTGATTGCGGTGGTGACTTGCGCCGAGGCACAGCGAAGACCCTCGACTTCATTCAAGGTAGCTTGACGACGAATCAGTGCTTTGGACGAGACCAGGGGGGAATAAAGTTAGCGTTTGTGTAACGATTGGCGATATGTGAAAGTGACAGTTTTAAAATATCCTTTTTAATCATTTTTCGCGTGATAACAATTTACTGGTATTGCGAATTAGAGACATATTAGATACGGTGCTTGAAAATTTTGTAGTTAATGTTTAAATTTTATTGATACGTTTATTAAAAGATTTATATTAGTTAATGAGTCAACGCTCATAAAATCGGATATTGATAATCATTGATAGAAGTGTATCCATTATTTTTGGTTACTCTTCTTTGCTAACGATTCTGCCTTTAAAATGGTATTCAAGAAAATATTTTAGGTGCAGCTAATAAAGTATCTCGCGCAGACTGCCATATACTTCAAATATATTCAAATTAAAAAATTTTAGAACAAATCTTATCTTGAAACTAATTTACCAAGATCACAACAATTTAAATAAAGAATTAGAATTTTAAACAATTCTGAAAAATAGGAGTCACATAGTCTTATATAATGTGTAGCTCTGGATTGCTTTTATCCGAAAAACACTGTATTCCATATAATAACGGTATCAAAATTCTTTAATATATTACTTTAGAGTGCAGCTAGAAAACATAAAATAATTGTACTGTTGTGCCTTTTCCAAATATACTACTTGCAAGATTATCTGAAACTACATAATTATCTTCTATCTACAAACTGCAAACTTAATAATATTTAACTCTTGCATACTATTGCGCGGGAGGTTCTAATAATCTGTGAACCATAATTCTTTTGAATAAAAACTTAATTGGATTTTCTAACATCGTAAAAGGCAATATATAAGTGTAAAAGTAGAAAGAATTTTTTAGTACTCTTTACACTTTAAATTTTATTTTAAAATCGGTAATATCAACCTTAAAATATTTTTTTGCAATTGAAAATATTTTCTAATTGCGCATGAACTTCTTTCTCACCTTTTGATAAATAATTTTTATCAAAAGGTTAGAAATAATCATAATAAATAAAATTTTGATGATGTTAAATCTAATGAGGTTTAGTTCAAATATACAATTTCATTTTCTATCATAAATAAAGGTTTTTAAGTAGAATAATAAAACGAGCGATCAGCAGAGAACCAGTTTGCAATTTATTTTCATTATAAAAATTTTAAAATCTTTATAAATTGTTTCCAGGTTCTATAACGTATATTATCCTCCTCATCAGGCTACCATAAATCACTTAATGCGTGGTTTTCACTTATTCTTTACATACTATTAAATTAACTGGTAAAACGTCAGATACATTTTACCGGTTTGCATTTATATTAATTTTCTTGGGTCTCGCGAAGGGTATATAGATCTATGATATAGGTGTTGATTGTCGCGGGGCCCAAAGAAAAAAACATTAACTTAATAATATGTAAAAATTAAGTGATTTATTGGAAGCCTCATGAGACGTTATAGACTCTCAAAATGTCGCAATTTGTAAAGATTTTTAAATTTTTATATTAAAAATAAATTGCAATCTGGTTCTCTCGCGATCGCTCACTTCATTATTTTCCTTTAAAAATTTGACACTGGAATGTTAACATCAACGTACTAATAAAAATTTTTGAACTGCAGACAATAAGTATTACAAATATATGTTATTATTATTGAAATATTCTTGTTTAATACAGAAAAAAGTAGCTGGTCTAGAACTTCCTAATAATGCTACTTCCATTAGAGAAAATATAGTGGACACATTTTCTTGCGATGGTAGAATCTACGGTTACTACGCTGATATTGAAAACGAGTGTCAGATTTTCCATATCTGTCTACCTCAAACGCGCAATTCAATAAGATATAGTTTCATCTGTCCTGCGGAAACAGTTTTCAATCAGGTAAGACATAAATTTATATTCAGCATTTTCCTTCAAATTCACAAAGCTATAAAGTTTATTGTAGTGTATGTATCACTACAATACACTAAAATAAACAATGATCTTACTATGATGCAAAGTTTTATTTTTTTTTATTTTTGTAGATTCAAAAATATTTGATTTTTAGAACAACTACAATAATAATTTACATATTTTTACTTGAGCCACTAATAGTTTTCCAATATTAATTTCGCTTATATTCTAATAATCAATTAATAAAATCCAATAATAGTGATCTCTTACATCACGAAGTGTGAGAACAAGAAAAGTAAACTGAGTTCATAATCGATCTAAAGTATCACTTTGTCAGATTTCTTTCCGATGCGCGAGCAAAGTTTCATCAGTCTTTATCCACTCTTACAAAGCTGCATAAAATCAAGGTTCCGATATAAAATCTCTTGTACCTCAATCAAGCAGGCAAGTTTCTAGAATGACTCAAAAGCTGCCGAGCGACGCGACGCAAGGCATCTAAGCGCCGGGGCCTTAAGCGCGTGTCACGAGCGAACTAGATCCAATCAGACAGCGTACATATACGCGTGTACGCGCGGCAAATAATAAATCTTGCGCGTGCGTCGTGCAGCGTCAGTCATTAGCTTTGTAATTTCACTCTTTACTCGTATACCTTTGTAGGCCACCTTCGTCTGCACGCGAACCGAAAGCTCGATACCGTGCGAGGAGTCCGAAAAGTATTACAGCCTGAACGAGGCGTTCGGCAAAGTGGAAGGGAACACGGAGGAAACCGTCACGGATTCGCAGGGCAACGAGATACAGACGACTACGTATCCGTCGTCGGCTGGTCAGAGGCCAACGAGACCACCGCCACCGCCGACTTCGGGCTCACAGGCAGGTACGAGGCCCACGAGACCGCCGACACAGCAGACCAACCCACCGGATTACCAGACAACCCAGAGGACGCTCAAACCTACCACGCAAGGCAAGAAGCGCTGGCAGTGAACAATTGGGATGGACAACTGGGTCGAGTTTACGATTTGATGAGGACTTGCAGGGCTGGCGAAGAATGTGATGGAAACTCGATGGCAATTTGCATTTGGGGCTGTTTCGACTGTTTATAAGTCGATTTATGAACTTTGTATCGGATAAGCATGTGACAAACTTTAGCTTTTAGAAAAATGATGCTAGCTATACGTAATAACGATTATGATTTTAATTACAATAAATGAGTTTTTTAATAAATCTTCTTTAGCCTTATGTTTTACTTTATTTATTATTACATGTTATTTTTAAGCCGTTTTCCTATATTTTACACCGTACTTATATGTTAGTTTATGATAATTTCCCCTTATTTTCGTACACTTTTTTATATTTTTATATTCTATCAAATGTTGAAACGAGGTTAATATGAATTTCACCATCCAATTAATCCCTCAACATAATTAATGAGCGTAATCAAGTAATATTTTTTTAACAAAGTGAGATAATTCAATAGTATTGCAGAGAACTATTTATTATGATATTATTCAAATTCAATTAAAATTTCAAATCTTATAATTGAGTATTTCTGAAAAAAAAAGAAATGTTTAATTATAAACATCTCATTTCTTTCTAAATCGATACTAAAATTATTTTATCATTTTGAAATTTTCTAGAATATATTTTACAATTATATTTAAATCGATTTGTGATAAATAAACATCCTCAATACAGTTTCGCAAGAGAACATATGCTATATGATCCTCTTCTTTAATGACTTAAATGAAATAAAATATCGAAGGAATTTATCGATTTAGTTTTATGTAAAAAGCACACTTTATTCACTATCCGAAAAAAACGAAAAACAAATAATTTTTCTACATGCAGAAGGAGACTACCTATTTATTAAGACATAGTCCAAAGATTCTTCATTGGTTTTAATTTACCCTTCCAGGTAGATATGCATTGTCGTTCTTTTCTTTCAGTGCAGTTTCCCCTTGCATACACCTGGGAACATAATTTTTTTACTCTTATAGAGACTAAAATTATACAACTCGACGAAAGGAACTGACCATTTTCGGGTTTAAATAAAAGCCGCCCTTTCTATTGGCTGTCCACGAGTATAGTTAACGACATTTACAGTTTCTGTTTGCATTCAATTTTCAATATTTTAACTGCAGAGAATTGGGCTCTACTCGAAAAGTGTTGAAATATTGGGAATTGAAAGGAAAAAGTATAAAACACTAATTGTCGGTAACTGTGCTCCACCGGCTTCCTCATAATCCTTCAGAGTACTCGATTTTACCGGAAGTTATCGGTGCTAACTTAATCAAAGTTTTCTCTAAAACTAAGTACTAAATTCACATGAGACTTTTTGTAGATGTTAGCTATGCGTAGAAAAAGGGGGGACAACTAATAAAAATAGGATTAAATGAAGTAATCCATCATTTTTCTTGTATAAACAAAAATATTGTACTAATTGAAAAGAAATTGTAAGATGGCACTGATAAAAAAAAACACTTTTCAACAGCATTGGTATCCGTCGGTAAAACAGAGTACTCCAACGTCCTTTTAAAGGGATGTACGATGGTCGGAAGGATTTCTACCTTACCGGTCCTTGCATTTAACGAAATATATCAAGATGGGGACTAATTTTTTTTAAAACTCCTTAGATTCCAGATTTAGATTTTTGGATGGAATTTCATAAAACTGGAATCACGCAATGTTTATATCATTACAGAGATGATAAAAGTGACTTTTTCCCCAAAAAACTATTCTATATTTTTATATATACCGTTAATGCAAAAACCATTAAGGTAGGAATCTTCCCTTCTTAAATTAATTAAAATCATACACACATTGAACTTGCTGCTCTATTATTCCTATCAGTATAACATTAAGTCTAAACATCATAAACCTCAAAAATCTTGCTAATTGTATTAAATTTTAAGTCTACAACTAAAATAAACTTGATTTATGTAACAGATTTTCTTTAATTTAGTAAACACAAAATATTATATGTAGCAATTGTATCATTATTAGTGGTGTAATATAAATACGAATAAAAGATGAGTTAAGAGGATGCCGGAGTCGCCTGTTTTACCGACATTAGGTTTTTCAAACTTTTCTCTTTAACAAATTAATCAATTCACTTGAAACTTTTAGAGATGATAGAATGATCATAAATAGAACGCGCTCAGCCCAGAAATTTCCGAAAACTAAAATAATATAGAAGCTAGAGAAGAAAATACCAAATTTTCACTGATTTCAATTCAATCCAAGAGATGGCAAGATTCTGACTTTGCAATTATATTTCAAATTAAAAATATTATATTTACACAATTTATTGGTAATTTCAGGGCTGAGCGCGCTTCAATTATGATCATTCTATCATCTCTTATAATTTCAAGTCAATTGGTTAATTTGTTAAAGAGAAAAGTTTGAAAAACCTTGTGGATATTTCGATGTAGTAAGGGCGGGAAATTTAAATTGTTAGTGACTCCGACGTCCCCTTAATGTATATGTTTTGCATTAAAATTTTGTAAATTAATGTCTCATTTAAATTAAGTAAATATATACATGCATATAAGAGTTACGGCTTATAATACAAATACAACGGTAACAAAACAATATAACAGTAACAATTTATTAAATGTAAATTTTACAATTCTGTGCATTTCTGTACATATGAAAATCATATCAATTCACAACTTTATTTCACTTATTGAGTGTATTGTGAATCATTTATTGACAATTTATTTAATGATTCCTGAGTTCATTTTATAAAACATGTATTGAGATTGTGATTTGCATATACTTCTTATATTATACGTAATGATAACGTAAGTAATTTAATAGAAATGAAGGCAAAAAAGTACAAGCATAATATGGAGATCAAATGCTAATTAATGGAACAACGTTACACGATTGTCCTATACCTGGATACAATTGTCTTGCAATTCATTTTGCTTTATTATAAAGACATAGGAAACATAAGCCGAAGACATTCAAGCAAGCAGCAAATGTAAAACTAAAATTAATGATATGTGTCGATATAGGTTGTCGACTTAGCGAACTGCAAAATCAAAAGTTTAAATTAATATAATACAAAATGTTAAACTAAACTAAAGTAGTAAATTATAATGAAAATTAGTAGTATTTTAAACGATAAATACTTATTTACAACTTAAAATTAATATTATAACCAAATAAGTTTAGTTACTTAACAATTTTATCAAGTTTTTTCGAAACTATCAATTTACACAAAATACAAGCAAACTATATTTTTTATTTCTAATTAGCAAATTGTGTATAGTCTAGAAATATATGAAATCAATTTATGTACAATTTTAAAAACACCAAAGAACACGCAAATTTTTTGTTTTATATAAATAGCATACTTTAACAAATTTTCTTCACTATTTACAATCTTAGATCAAAAAGGTTTTTCATAATTACATGAAACTGAAGAAAAGAGAAAATATTAAGAAATCGCAAGTAAAAATGAATCGCAGCAAGCTGAAAATCACTTGTCACTTTCTAGTCGGTATCTTTGGATAGCTAGCCATCTTTTTACAGCTGAGAAAATTTTCTCAGAACTGTTTCGCTTTTCCTGTACGTCAATATAAAACGATAGACAAAATATAAGTACGCTTATTCCATTTCTTCGTCTTTCTATCCCATAAAAGATACACTTTACCATATATTATATTGCATGCGTAAAACTTCCATTGGCTTTTTTTTAATAATAAATAAACAATTTTCTTTTACATAAAAAACTGAATTTTCTTTTGTGACAATAAAATGCTAAAGTAGTTTCAATCAGAGTGAAAAGTTATTGGAAAAAAATTAAAATTGAGCTACTCTCTTACAAGACTAGCTTCATTTTGATTTTTTAGAGTGCCTTTTCACCTGTGTACAGAATATCGTATATATTTTCAGATTTTTAAATTTAGTATCTTTTTATCTTGAAAGTATTTGTTAGTGTATAAGATTGTATAATGATTGTTATAAGTGCGAATAAGTATTGTAAATAATCAAAATAAGTAAGCACTTATATAACTTTCCTCATTGAATGGAAATAAGTCCTTATTGCTCTTCTCATAGCATTTCATGATTATAAAAATAAATTCAAAATTTCAAAATCATACATGAATATTAAATATCAATTAAAGAAGGAAATGTTTACTAAGAAACAATTTTAAAAATAACTCATTGATACAAAAGAGTCAGCTTTTTCATTATTGCGCGCTTTTATACGTTTTAGAATGCTATCGATATGGTTAAATAAATTATAAACTTATTCATCTTGATCTATTGTCTATCTAACGTAAGGTACTATCTACGTATATTCACTATAAAATCTTTCGAATTAAGATCTTGCATGATTTTTTTTTAATTCACGTTTTGATAGTTTACACAAAAAAAATAGTTCTATGTACATAAAATATATAAACTTTGAATCTTTATAACTTTTTATTATATCGCTTTTACGTTAAAAAAAAAATTCTTAATTTTTTTACTTAAACTATGTAAATAGAGCGTAAAACCAATCATGCAAGATACCAATTGAATTTTACAATTATAATTATTCAACTAAACCGTTAACAAATTGTACTTATTATACATTTTCTATCCGTTTTCTAACGTATTAATATTTACATAGGCATAAGTACTAGATTAGATATATATACAATACAAATTATAAAATTCTTTTTATTTTATGAGACTGTTAGCTTATTCTCCTAATTTATTGTTTAAGGATTTAAACTGAATTAATTATTTCAGCTTTTTATAACAAATACCCTGTTTTCCGCACTTGTTACTTAAAAATATGTATTTATAAATAAATAATAATTTATATAAACTTTAATGAATATATATAAAATATTGAATATATATAGATAATTGAAAAAATGTAAGTTTTTGTCAATCAAAGTTGATAAAGCCTTACAGTCAGGTAATGTATTATTCTATTTAAATATTTAAATTATCATAATTCATTCACTGACTCGGAAATTTTTAAGCAGTAAAATGAGTATAGATTATTTATAAAAACACGAATCTACAGTAAAAATTAAAGCATCAAGCTTTAATAAGAAACTTTAATAAGTTGAAATCAAAAGAAATTGAATTTTTTTAAACCAACTTTTTCAATTATATTTTGTAGTATGATGTATTATTCGTGGAGAGTGACACTTGAACTTTAAAGATACAATTGTATTTCTGTGTGATCGATATATTTTATATATTATAAGCAAAATAAATAATAGTACAAAGTGATGAATATTATTTTTAAAACTTTTAAACTTTTGTATTAAGTATGGTAAAATAATTATGCCCGTTATGGTAATCTTCCCGAAATACTACATGAAAATTAGTCTGCATAAAATTATTATCGAATGGTGCATACTATTACGGTATTTAATTAAATTCGATACAAATTTAGGATTTGAGAAACTTTATACGCCCAAAATCACTAGCAAGTAAACGTAGTAGCCCATGAGAATGATATTAAAATACGACATGACTGTTTTCTTCAAAGACTGAATAATTGAATATTTCAGTAGAACAAGAATACCCGTTCAAAGAAAATAAAATACTCGCTTCAACCAACTTCCTAAATATTTTACTGTATTATACATTCGTTCCAACCATAATATAAAGTAGGCCATTTTCATCATTTTATTCTAGTAATAAGAACTCCGATTAGCGAGTTACCTACGCATGTAATCAACAAATATAAAACTCAACTCTTCCACAGCCTTAAACGAATCTAAAACAAGTTACTAATCCTCGGGATGTAGCGTGTAGTCCGCCTCGACCTCGTTCGGATTCCTGAGCTCTATAGCGAAGCCCTTGCTCCAATTTTTCGCTGGATCAACAGCGCGACCCTTCACGTGCTGCGAGTAGATCTGAAAGGCCGCTGCCAGGGCGTAAGTCATCTGTCTGGCGTGATGCTTGGACTCGCAGACGAACCCGTGACACTCGAAGGGCGTCACCCTACGAAAGTCGTCGGTATCCCTCACGACGATCATCGAGAACACCCTCGTGTAGACGAGGTCTTGAACACCATACGAGATGCTCTCGATCGGGTAGATCCTCGAGATCGAATCTCCGGGCCCTCGCCGTTTGCCAAGCGGCAAAAGTCCGACGCCATCCTCGCTGATGACGAGCTTGATGAAGGGCAAAATGGTGCCGGTGGGTAAGGATTTAGCCGATGCGACCATGTTGTCCACGGGCTTGCGTGTGTGCTTGATGCCCCATAGACCTCGGGCATCGTGCGAGCCGAGGTACTTGACCTGGAACACTTGGGGCAAGTCGCTCGAGCCCTCGAACACGTTGCTGTCGACCGACAGCTTCGAGAGGCGCAATGTCAGCTCTTTGCGCTGCTCCTCGGTCAAGGATTGCGGCGCTTGATCCTTTTTCATGTCCCGGCCTGCGGCTACCAGCTGAAAATCAACAACAGATCTTGGTTAGAGGCATTGCACGAATGGTTGTGTAGGAAAGATGAGAGAAAGCTAGCTTCTTTTTTGAGATAGTTTCTCTCTTTTGAGAGGGCGGCTAGCATCGGTAACAATCTGCATGTCATGGAAAATTTTAGCTATTTCTTTGGGCAATAGGTGCGACTTTTACAGGTAGTTTTTAAACAGTCTTAGAAGACACACATAAAGTGGCTATACGTTAACCTTTATAGTATTACTATTATTTGTTTTTTAATGAATTCTCTGTTTTAGAAATTCTAGAATATAAAATATCACATTCATATTGCTTTAAGAATCTTTTATAATTGTTATTCACTTACTAATTATCTAAAACACGTAAAAAAAATCATCAAATAATCAAATTGACTCCAAAAATTAATGTAACAAGGAACTTTCAACAAATCCATGCGCTTTGATTGGGGATATGTATTTGGAAATGTAAACAAGTATAAAGTTAGTATCTAGCCAAAACTAACTCTAATTTTAATTATAAGTGTAAAAAGATTCTTCGTTACTGAAGTGAAGTCTGTTAAAAAAATTCAAATTAGATTTCCTTATCCCATATTCCAGATTCAATAATTTCCTTTTCTTTCATGATAATCCTTGCAATTCACATATCGATCATTCAACTAAACAATCTTTACAAATTATGCATTAAAAATGCGTTACCATTTTAATCAATACATATCAAAAAATATATTTCTTAAAGACTATTTAAAAGATTAAAAAACCTATGAAAGGTTGATAATATATACTTGTATTAATGACACACCTTTAAAAAGCACTATTTATTTTTAATAAAAAGTAAAATTTTATATATATATATTGAGAAATAAAAGAATTCTAAAAATTGTTCTATCAAAATTACAACAAAGGAATGTGGTATAATTAGTATTTAAATATAATCAAGTTAAGAAATAATTTTTACACCTTTTTTCTAAATAATTGTATAAACAAAATTGAACATAACCCATGTATAATTTTATTTAAAAAATATTTCTATTAAGACTTAAATACTTTTACATGCATTTCATACATTAATAAAACCTATAAATTAATGAGAATAGTCATAAAATTAATAGAAATCCATTACAAATATTATAAATAGTGAATACGTACAAATTATTAAATTAAGTGGTAGTATGAAAAGATATGCCGTGCCATTTTAACATGTTTAATATATAATTACGATAAATATTAAAGACAAATTCATGACTTTGACACCCATATTACATGATTTTAATATTGCAATTAAGTCTTAATTGGAAGTCGATCCAATAAAATGTTTTGAAATTCGATAAAATCTCCAATGATCTTGTAACAAGAATATATCTTGTCTACCTTATTCGTAAAATTACTAAAATAGCATGTGCGTAGTGACGACTTAAAAAATATCAGAGCTAGGTTACAAGTTTTACTGTTTAAAAAGCAATATAAATTGAAGATTTGAAACGATTTCTAATGATAATTAGATGTTCGAATAATTTCTCTTAAAAATGTAGGAAAATACATGCAAAATCGTACGTATATACTTCTTCTTTAAATGGATTCCATCTTAATAATTAGTATCTCACAATAATTAGCACGTTAATGTTCAATACGCAAAATATTATTAATAAACATATTCAAATTAATTCTTTTAATTAATGTCAAAATAATTCTGTATAATAATTCACACAAAATATTTTGATCAAATTGATTATCAATGCATTAATATAATAATTAATTTTTATTTAAACATTATTAATATCAATTGATGAAATAATTATAATAATTGGTAGTAAATTTCATTATTTACGACTATTTACTCAATGAAAAGTATCTGTTTTGTATTGACAATTTCGTAAACCATGTGCCCCAATAATCATCAGGTAAAGTTAGTAAAATATTAGTAAAATATTCTGCATTTTTTACGATAAATCAGCATAATTTTATAATATAACTAAAGTAATTCTACCAGAATATTGTAAATTATTAATAAGATCTAATAACGTTAAATTGATAATTTGCAGGGTCAATAAACTTTGGCACTGTACATTTCATTTATCATCATTATAAAGCTACATTATCACAGCGTCAAGGCTGTTACTTTTACAAGTCGATCAAAATTCAATGCGATTAGAGCGAATAAAAAGACACGGATTGACAATGAAAACTTTTCTTTGGCAAGTGTCACCGATAACTCAAGTACATAAAATCCGTGATAAAGGTCCACGGACATAAGATTTCAAACCAGAGAAAAAAGCGAAGAAAAAACGAAGACAGCCATAAAGATTTCAAAAGACCATGACAACTTAGATTAGTCTTTGCTATTATTTTAGAACATATACGTCATAGGCTATGATTTAACGCAAACCCAAAATGTCAAAATATAAATCAAAGACTAACAAAAAAAACACGAGAATGTAATTGCAGCGTCTGTTATACCGTATTCTTCTACCATGTGTAAAAACGAAATGTATTATGATTTCAAACAAATTTAAAGCATTTTATAGTCAGTATAAATGGGTAATTAAAAAGTATTAATTGCCATATAGTTAAATATAAAATTTGTTATCATCGGTATGTGTATTAATTATTTTAGATAAAAAGCAATTTAAAAGTATATTAAACGTTGACGATAGCACTGCACTGTAAATATAGCCTAATGAGATTACGTCACCGAGGGTCGGTATGTATCGTCGCTCGATGGTGCAACAGATAGAGAAGCATGTCGTGCGCGCCGGCAATGTCGTCCAAATTCAAAAGAATAAAAGGCAGTCCACAAAGAAACACACGCGCGCGCAAGACTCCCTCGGGAACGAACAGTGTATTAATTACCCCGCTCGAGCGCGACAAACATTAGTCATCGTACTTTCTATTTATAACATCCATTCCGTCCCGGTCAGACAATGGAGAACGAAAGAAACAAAAGAAAAAAATCACACTCCCGACCCCCCAACCGAAAGAAAAATAAACTGCAAAATACCGATATACTCACAGTGGTAGCAGTGCTGTTAGCTATCTGGTGTTGGTTCCCTCGTACCTGCTGTGGCTTCACCTTCAAGTGATACTCGACGACGTTCGGTATGTTCGGCGCGTCGTGGCCGACTGTCCGACTCCGATTCAGCTCTGGACTACCGGTGCTCGCGACCGAGCCACTACAAGCAGCGGCAGCAGCGCCGCAACCGCCGCCGTTGCCGCCGCCGCCGCCGCGACCGTAGTCGCTACCGAGCTGTTGGCTTCCGGTTTCCGGTGAGCCAAGCGCACCGCCGCCCTCCTCCTTCGCCACGCCCTCGACTGGTGCCCTCACGGGGGTGTCCGACTCGTTCCTGCTACACTCCAGGATATCCTCACCGCCGACTGGTGATACAACCGTCGCCGCAGGTGATGCCTCTTCAGCAGTCCTGGACTCCTCCATCAAGCCTGAAATAAGAACGCGTGTTTTTTTTTTTATGTTAGTCTCCTTCGAGTCTTTCCTATTGTCCTTTCGTTAATTTGCTTGGCTGGTGGTGGATGGGTTGGGGGTTACTTCAAGGGAGGCTAAACAAATTTAACGTTGCTCTTAAGGTTGTTATTACGGGGGGGGGGGGGTAAGGGTATAGCGATTGATTCCTTATGTGGGAAGTGTGTTGTGTCTTTGTGAAGGGTGACATATGTCTTTAATGAGTGGGGTGATAAGACGAGCGTTGGTCGCTCTCGTTGCCTTCCTACGTCAACGTCATTAAATGCGATTATAGGTTTCACTGTGGTAGGAAAAACATTCTTTTGCCATTGCAGAGCCTCAAGTGATGTTACAAAACAATGAAACATTATAATTTTAATCGTTCGATGAGTATCTGCTGTTTGTTAGTGGATATTGGCTGTACAAGATAGTATACATAATGCCATTTAAAATAAAATATGAAAGTACTAATATAATTAATATGAAGTTTAATTTGCAATAAAGTGTATACATTCTTAACTTGTCTTACTTTAGAAAATATATTTTGAAAGCTTAAAGATAAATGGGTCAGTAAGATTAAAATTATGTCATGTTTATATTGATAAAGGCAAGCCATTGGCTATCAAAAATAAACTCGGAACGGTAAGAAAATCCAAGGGAAAAATTCACAATACTGTTATGCATGATGCATCTGCATAATAAAAAGAAATCATACCAACATCAAACCTGTTTGCGAATAACTGTAGCTACTCTTTTTCAATGGAACATAATCAGCAGCAGAAATATGTTCGAGCAAAGTATTAATAGAGCTACATATATATTAAACAATTATCGTACTTCTTACAAGTTTCTTTCTTTCGTACTAAAATATGAACTTATACTTTTTTGTAACACATATATTTTACAATCATATATGAAACCAAATTCATCGCATTAAAAATCGAATAATTAATATTTATTTATTGTCAATGAATTGCAGCTGTGAAAAATATAATTTGCACATACAATTATTTAGTAAAACCTTCAAATGTTATTTTATCTTACACATTTCAAGTAATAAATTGATTGCAGGCATAATCATAACAGCGTTTAAATTGAAAATAAATGTTTTTGTCCCTTATCATAAATACACTTTAAAGACTTTAACGATACTATTACGAACGTTTTTTCTAAGAATACCCAAATAATATACAGGATTTTAATATTAGAGAGATTAAACTTTGCTTACATAACCGTTACGGCATTAACGAACTTAACGTTGAAAAAAGCATAAGAAATTTGACTAAAAAACATTTCGTATGCAGAACTATAAATTTTAAAATACTGAATATGCAGGGGAAAAAAGCAGTTTATCCTAGTGTAGCTATTCTCTTTGGAAAGATTTAATCGACGCAATTATTGCCTGATTGAAATTCAATTAGATTTGGTATAATTTCACATTTATACGTAGGGGTGCATATAAAGTAGTTGCAGGTTACTTATACGGATTCTTATCCATCGGTCTAAGTTACAAAGTAAAACTATTTTTCCGTTAAGCCGTGCACTGCTTTTAAAATGCCCGCGGAGCAATTAAATTATACTTTTTAAATCAAATTGAACGTCTTTAGCGCAAAGAATCTCTCCCCTGTCGGCTTGCCAGTAAAAGAAAAAGTAATTTCGATTTCGATTCGAATGATGTACAAGTTAATTGTGCGCAGTTTGCTTTATCCAGCGGCTATCCAGCGGAAACGTAAGTAAATAACAATGCTATTTCTGTAGCGAATGGAGTTTTGCAAATTTCTAGATTTTTTTTTTTCCTTTTTCCAAGTCGGCGCTGTTTAGGCTAAGGTCGTTACTACTACTACCATAGAGTGCATCGAACCGCGAAATTAGAAAAGGACAAAGAGGAAAGAAAAAAAAGGTTTCTCAATGTCTCGCCTTAAACCGGAAAACAGCTGTCGGGTGAAGCAGCAGCAGCAGCAGCAACAGCAGCAGCACGTGCTGCACCTTGCACCTGACTGATCCGTTTTAGTTCTTACTTATTGTCGGACTGTGTATACACCCTCGAAGAGTCGAAACAGTCAAATAAGGTGGCAATGAACCACGACGCCGACAAAATGCTCAAATTTAAATGCTATTCTATTTTAAATCGATTGCTCCTGTATAATTCTGAATGGACGAACAGTTTTGTTTCTTTCAATGCTGGTTCTTTATTCGAATCAGCAATGATAAAAATAACTCAATGAAGTATTAAGAAGTGTATCATAAAAGGTAATGTTTAAACAATGTACAATAATTATTGTAAGATAATGGTTTATATAAATGTTTAATTTTGTAAATACTGTTTTAATTCATATATTATGGGCGTTCGACATTTACATTTATTACTAATGAATCTTTACTATCAAAATTAAATTTTTATTAAAAAAATAAAATATCGACTGCATTTATTGTAAATGCTTAACTCTCGATATCTTACAAATACTTTAGTGTTGCAAACGAATATTCCGAAATATCAGTTTGTTTAAAACATTGTAATTATAACTATATTTGTTTAAATAACATGGATGTAGAAATTCGTTACACACTAATATTATAATTTTATAATACCTAAAGCTATATGAAAATCATAAACAAACGATGCAATCCTTGAATCTAACATATTTTTTGCACTTCTTATTAACAATACACGATCATTTTAAATTAAATCCATTCCAAATATACGTTGAAAATATTCCTGATGTATAAAACACACATTACAGACGGATTCACGTTAAATGCGACAAGAATACGTTTTGTGTAGACCAGTACTAGTTCAGTCGTAGCAAAAGAAGCGGCAGATGAAGTACTTAAATATTCAAGGGGCACTTGAACCAGGCAGGAAGTGAGTCAGGTGACCGATAGCCACAGGTATAGGGAGGGATTCATTAATGTATACAGCTCGGAGAGCGTTACAGGTGCGTGCTTCCATAGTCTCTTTTTCCTCTTTTTTTTTCTTTTTTTTTTTATCTCGCAACAATACTTTCACACGCGGTTTCAGGGATTGCTTCGGCGCTTTTTTTTTATGCACGAGAATATTGCGCGACTATTATTCCCCTTTTTCCTCATATTTATTGAAGATACTTATCGGAAATGGCCATTGTATAAGTTTTGTACGATCGGCATGAAGAGCAGCGTGAAAGCACCTAGTAGGAAGTTACAAAATCGAAATATACCGGTGGCCACCTTGGAGCACAAAGAAATATGTAAAAATTTAAATTGTTAGCGAGAGGGCGAAAAAAAAACTATCCAGTGTATATCAAATACACTCGTAATTCGAACGTTTTAGCATAATTAAGCCATTGGAACGACTTTCGTTGGGCAATAAATTATATTACGGCATAATTTACATTTGAATTTATCATCTCCTATGTGTATTTATTACACGATTACTGTAACGAACGATATAACGCGCGATACATACAATAAAATAAATTTTACAAATACACACGCGGATGGAACAGAGAAATCAACGTATATAATGAATGAAACTGCGATTGCGATTGAAAATAATGCATCATGCATGCGGAGCGTAAACATAGGACTTTATACTCCGTGGCTAATTAAACATTTCACCCCGAGTGCGCGCGCGTAAGCTGTTGTGTCCTGTGCGGTGCACCTGTCACCGTTGCACTCTGGGTCTCTGCGGTAAGGGAGGAGATATATAGAATACGTTGGCATGCGCACCGGCTGCTGGTCACAAATATAATTTATGTTTGCTTTAACAATCCTGTATACCGTAATTGGCTGGCTGCGTTGTAAATATTAAAAAAAAAAACTGCGTGCGCGCGATTTACTCGAGATTCTTACAAATAAGTACGGATTCTTCGAGATGCTCGATATACGTTTGCGAAAGCAAGGAAAATAATGTGCTTTGTAAAGGATATGTTATATCCTTGACAAATCTTTGGAGCGACGCTTTAAATACAACGTTGTAACGGTATAGGAATGGGCAGAATCGGAGCAGAGCCCAACGCTTACTGTTTGTTATTGCGGTCTTACCGTGATTTCCGTTATACATCTCTTACAGCCGAGAGGATTTTCTAAATATTCCACCTCGATTCCGAACTATATATATTTTAAGATTAATAGATCACTTTAACGCCTCATTAATAACCGGAGAAAATCTTAGCCATTACCGCACGAGATATTTCCTATCAACTATCTATTAAATTTCTCAACACTGCAGGTGCAGACAACAAATAAATTAACTAAACCTGTCTAAATGAATTCTTGAATGAGTTTCGATTTAAGTATTTATGCACGACCTCGATGGCATTGCAGGAAGCTTGGGATAAAAACCGTTGAACGTTAAGAGAAAGAAGAAAAGTATTACAATGCTGTAGGACCTTTTACGAAACCGAGTTTTATAAACTTATTGAATAATACTCTCTACCAAGGAAAAATCCCTTGTAAGAAGGAAGGTTACATCCGACAATAGCGATTGTGATATTGAAATCAAATTAACCTTCCTCCAGGTTTCCCGGTCAATCAAACGGTAAGTCGCCAGGATGAATGAAAATAAACAGGACTCGCGTAAAAATATCAAATAAACAAAAAGGAGTGAAAGAAAAGAAAGGGAGAAAGAGAGAGAGAGAGAGAGAAAGAGCAGGCTAACGTATTGGTCGAAAGCGATCGGGAAGAGCCAAAAAATAAGTTGATTCTCAGCTCTCGTCCACCTTGTTTCGATAAAGCGGGAGGGCCATGTATATATACCGTGCACGCAAAAAGAGCTGCCCCCCCCCCCTCGTGCGCGCATTGGCCAAAAAGGAGAAGAGGCCCGCCGCGTGCAAAACCTCGACGAAACGCCATTAATTACATATCATTACGCATAATCGCACGCCGCTTATATATACGTTCCGGTCTTTAGGGATACACGCTGGGAGAGAGAGAACCGCATCGGCAGATCCGATGCTGCGTGTGCAGTCCGGTATAATTCGCGCGCGTGTTGTGTATACTCGGGGGGGGCCTGATGGATAAAAACATTTTTCAATGTGTCAGCTTTTCGGGAGGACCTTATAGACTCTCTCGTTTAGGGTATGAGCTCTTCATTCCTAAATAAATATATACAACGAAAATTCCCTAACGAAACGATCCTTTAAGGCTGATCCTTTTTGCGCGTGTGGTATCTTAATTTTGCGCGACGAAAAAAAGAAAAAGGTAACATTGCAATTTGCATGACGATCGAGAAGGTATGGGATGCAAAATTAATAAACCGTTTTCGCGCTCATTATATATACGAACGAGTAGCCCGCGCAAGTTTTGTAACGATCGCACGCAAGGATTTTGGGAGATACAGAGAGAGAGAGAGGATCGTCGCGAACTGCCGCCCGAAGCGCCTAAAAAGAACGAGCCTCGGAGCTAATCATCGCATCATTTTCGAAATATTATATATATATATATATATTCGAAAACCCATATTCCCCCTCTCTACTTCTCGCCGTCCGTGTGTGCCTGTATATGAGTATTTACGAGGATATAGCTGTTCTCGATTTTCGTTTTCTTGTATATATATACTTGTATGTGTGTGTGTACGAGTTTTAACGGGCGAAGCGAGAGAAATAAAAGAAAAAAAGGCGAAAGAGAAAGAGAGAGAGAGAGCGAGGATGAAAGAGCTGTTGCTGATGTAAGTGGCAGGTTAGAGACTCTCGTCGACTTGTGTGGCGCTTTCGTCGGCTCGACTCGATATTCCTTCGATTAGGTTATTTTTGGATATATAAATAACGGGATATCACCCGCCGGCTCCCCCCGCCCCCTTTCTTCTACCTCTCTTTCTCTCTTTCTTTTCTATATATGTATATATAGCTGACGGCGATACGCGCGCGGACTATATCCCGTGTATATAGAAGCGGTGAATTTTTCTAGGAGCTGCGCGCCGAGAGATTGAAGGCATTGTCGCGCGTCACAATGAGCGCAACTTTCTGACATTGAGCTCTGCGCGTGCGTGCCGATAAGATATGCAAAAAAGACGGGCGGACGCGCGCACATGTGTGTGCATAGATGTAATAGAGAGTGCAACAGCAGTAGCAGCAGCAGCAGCAGGTCTATAGCGCTCGAGGCGTCGATTATTAACGAGCAGATTTTTGTAAAGATGCCGCGTGGCCGAGCGTTGCTGCTGCTGCGCGACGAACAATACGCAATTAACTCGCCGGAGCTTTGCAAGAAACGCGCGTGGAAAAACAGGCAAAGACAAAAGCGCGCTCGGTCGTGCGTTTCGATGAAAAAAATTCTATTTCTTTTTTTTTTTTTTTCTTATTTTGGCGCTTTGAGAAGAGAGAAAAAAACTAGTGTATTTGTCGTGATATAAGAAAAATATATTGCGAATATATGGGTATAATAAAGTTGCTTTATGGATTTTTCTAATAAATTCTCCGTGGAATATTACTGCGAATCAGCAACATATCCATTTAAACCTAATAAATATTAACCTAAAAAATATTTGCTTTTTTTGCGCGAATCAAATAATTAAAGTCTGCTTCTCAAAATAAGCCTGCACACGTTATAGGGACGGAGTATTCGATCTCACGTTACTTCAAGCGTTATATGCTACACCTATACATATATATGTATATATATACATATATAT
>UELV01137306.1:0-37223 GCA_900490015.1 Megastigmus stigmatizans
ATATATATATATATATATACGTAAGGTAAATCGCTCAATTTATGACCGCAGTGCATTTGCACTTTTGTACATTATTATATGCTCGTAATTCAATTTTTTGTAAGTTTTGAGTGTAAAAAATGTAGATGAGAAGTATTAAACGATGTTAAACTAAGAAAAAAAAGCATTAATCGGCGTTTTTCGTCTTCGCAAAAGAATATTAAACTCGGAAAATTGTTTTTTAAACTACCGTGTTTTTCTGCTCTTCTTAAAAAAAGCATATACGTTCACCGATACGCTTTTAATTTTTTTTTTTAAATAAAAGCTCCAACATATATATATACAATGCGTAGACTAAGAGCGCATTTGTCGGCATTACAGAATCTGGCGGGCAGTTCGAGCTTCCTGATTGTGTTGACCACCACGGGAAAGATCATTTACATCAGCCGACACGTGGAGCAGCATCTCGGCCATGAACAGGTAAAAATCTTTTACGCATGCTGCTGACCTACTCTTTCTGTCAGCGATCCTCTATAATATATACCGCTTCAGACTCGGACTCGGCGTATACACGCATAGGTATGTGTATATGCGTGCAATGCACGCGACGTTCTCCGAATCGCTTATTATAAGCTATGCGGTTACGAAGAATATATACAACTGAATGCTCGATAATTAAAGCTTTTTAATTACTCGCGATACAAAAGCAGAGTTTGCGCAAACGCTGGGGTTGATACAGCGGACGTTTTTTCTTTTTCATCTCTCGGCTGTTGCCGCAGCCTCAAAACTGAACTATATATATGATATATAATTCATCCTTCGGTTTTCGCGTGCAGCACCGCTCGAACATTATTTATGCGATCCAGTAGCGACGTTAATAGTGTTTCCGTCAAAGCATCGTCGCTGCATGCAAAAATCTCCGCCTTTATCCTGGCACTAGTAGCATTATGTGCGCGTGTGGAGAGCAGAGAGAGAGAGAGAGAGAGACCAGGTCGAGTAAACTTGGTATACAGTTCCACGATTCAATATCTCCGTCAGCTGCTAACCTTCTATGCGCCATTTAATTAATATCGCGAGTAAATACCTGAACGCGTGAGAGACAGAGTAAAAGTGCACGCGCAGCCATGCACTTCGATGCTGCTGCATGTATACATATCCGGAGCATACACGTGCACACGGGGAATATTGTAATTCGCAGGCTAGACGATGAGCGTTTATCTTTTCGGGATTTGTGGGATTGTTCGCGTTCTAATTAATTTTGACCGTTTGATATAGTTTTGGCGCGATCGGACGAGTACAGAAGCCGCCGGAAGACCTTGTCCGATTTCGAATTCTCCGAGGATAGAGAATTTATAATGTCACGCGTCGTAGCTTATGACATGCAAAGCGCGAATTCGCCTTTTTTAGTGTGTTTGTCACTCTCCGATTTTCTGTTCGAGTTTTTGCAAATGCGCTAAAGCTATATTGAACTCGGTGCTTGTGTCAGATTTAAGTTATGGGCATCGTTTCATGCTCCGAATACACGAGCGCAAGAAATTCTTTTTATTCCTCCGTATTTAAATTGGTCTCTGCTCTGTAGATAAATATGGATGCTATAAAGCTATGTTAAAATACTGCTAGAGACAATACTCGGTGTGTTGCTGCACTACAATTTATTTATAATGTTATACAGCATTTATCTATACCCAAGTCTCTCCTTATTACGTAAAAAAAGAAGAAAAAAAAAACGAATGGTGCCATATGCACATGTATTATTTATATTGTGAACGCTCGAGCACACACGTAATGTATAAGGAGTGTATACTCGGAAAAGTGCAAGACAAGATATTCGCTTGTCTATCGGCAATGAGTATTTTAGCTGATGCGCGCGTGACAGCGATTGATTAGCGATAATATATGCGCGATCGGCCTTCCCCCCCCCCCCTTCCCCCCGCGTCTTTCGCTTTTATATCGGTACCACACGTGTGTCGCGCGCGAACCATGACAGCGCGGGCACAAAAGTGCGTATATGGATAATATATCGCGACGGGAAAAACTGGAGCGGAGAGCCAATATAAAAAAGTCATTAAACTGTGAGATATCGCGCGCAGTTACGTTCTCATTACGTATTCGTCGCGAAAATAATTGACATACTTGGGTACATTATTCTGGTTTTTCTTTTTCTCTGCCTTTTACACGACTGATATCAATATACACCTATAGGCTAGTTTTCCTTTTTTCAACTTTTTAGTATACAGGTCGCGAGCTCCGGCTAAATTCAATCCATTTTTGTGTATAAAAGTTCGCGAAATCCCAGCACGGTATAAAAGTTGTCATTTGCACACAACTGAACTGTGCGTCGCTGCAGAGAGATTCACAAAATATAATAATAGTTCGTATATAAAATGAAATAAAATACCGCACTCAATTTTATGGTTAGTAAAAGAAGTAGTGTTATCATCTTCTTGTCTGTTCAGTGTCTAATATCTTCTGTGTGTTAGAGCGCGAGAGGCCGGAAGATACTCTATTAGCTGCTCATAGGCAATCTTTTCCAGCCACTTAGAAATTAAGCAGAGAGCTTTACACTTTTTAATCGGAATAACGCGTGTCGTTCTCTTCCAAAGTACCGGAAAAATACCCTTCGAGAAAGTGGAATTGAGCAGCTCGACAAGAAGGTGTCCAATATAACGGGATGCGCATTCACTATAACTTTCTGCGGAATGCCGTCCATTCCCCGTGTCCGTGCGGTGAGCAGAAGAGAGAGAGAGAGAGAGAGGGGAAAAAATGCGTGGGCAATACGCGATAAAAGGGGATGAGAGTCCAACACACGCTGCGGCCCATCCACAGTTATGGCGATTATTGTACGAAGCGCGTAATTTTATTTCAACGAGTAATTGGACCTCGGTGCTTATTTTTCGTGGTATAAACGAATTCGGCATTTCTAAATAAAGCCGGGGGGCACCGTGAAAAACATCCATTCCGCGCCATTACCTCGATTCACCGATCAAAAGCCTATTATAAATAAGGCGTACACACGCCAATTATACCAAATTCCTGATAAATCCTATCGTTTGAAAAATATTTGTATTCGCTGTACGCGGAAGTGATATGCGCGTCGGAGATAAACAAGGGATTAAGGTCAGCGCGAAAAGGGGTCGCCCGGGATAACACGTGTGCAATATTTTTCCAGGTGAATATCTCGCCTCCGGAGTCTGATTCCGCGAGTCGAATCGGCACAAATATCAAACGCGGACGCGCGCATAAAAGGAGTGCATATTTTCAACCATCGGAAGACGGATTTTTCTCTCTTTCTCTGCACAAGACACCTTGCGCTACTCGCGATAACAAACAAACTCGAGGTGTATATATACATATATAGACTCGAGTATTAGACGCACGAGGCAGTTTTCTGGTGGCTGCACACGCGGCGGTGCAAGGCAACCCCCCATTAACCTTGAAAATCGGCTGCAGGGCGAAAAAGGGGGTCACCAAGTGCGCAGCGCTTTTATTTCTTGTTATGCGCCTCGAGAGCGTGTGTGAGAGCTTAGAGTTGAGAGGGCAGGGCGCACAGCGAGCAACAGTCGGGAATTATCGATCAAATTCCATCCGGAGTGTATATAGCAGGAGGCGGCTGCCGGTGCAGTGCAGCAGCACATCCCCGAGCCGCTCCCATGGCAACCTTTCTATGCAACCTCGCATAGAAAGCAACCGAGCTTTCGCATCCCCGGACTCGCCTCCCTCTCTCTCCCTCCCTCTTTGGCTGCACGCGCGACCATTCGCGGGGATATTTGTTTCCTTTCTCCCGCGCGCGAGCTCAACCCCCTCTATATGCTCACCTTCCTATATTATTATTATTTTCCAGCAAGTTTGTACATGTGTGCCGTGTGCGCCGCTTCACGCGAGCTTTATTCCCGTACTCGCGATACCGATCTGTTGCAACCGCATACACAGCCAAAGCTTTTTGCAAGAAATAAAAAAACCTGGCCGACTGGTTAAAAAAAAAAGTATTCGCCTCTTTGCAAGTCAAGTACGCATTCTAATTTGAAATTGTAGATTCGCGTGCGTTTCATACGTTTGATTGCGCGTGTGCCGATGATTCGCGAACCTCCGCGCGCGTGCAGTTTACATATATAGGCCATCGTTACGCCAGATTTTCCCGCGCGGTATTTCTTCCCTTTCTTTTTTTTCTTTTTTTTTTCTTCTTTCGCGCTCGCACGCGAACGAATCTGTTCTCGTTATACAGATTATACTAATTTTCTTTATAACGAGATTTGGGTTATATAACGAGTTATCGGGCAGCTGTACATATATGTTCGTATTCTTTCGCGGTGTTTTAGAAAAATTTGCCGAAATTCGGTACCGCGAGGAAAATGAAACGCGTGGCCCAGCATTGTTGATTTTCGGGAAAAAGCCGATATTTTTTCGCGCTCGAAATATTCGTGTTCTGCATTAATATAACCTTGAATAATTCAGCCGCATTCCGAATATTCGCCCTGCAGCTCGCACAGCTCTCCACTTTTTAATTTCTCCCATATTTATTAACGAATACACGTACACACGTGCGCGAGACAGGATTCTTTGTTCGAATTTATCTCTTTGTGTATCTGCGTGGGTCGCGGGTAAAAGAGAATCGCTAGGGGAAGGAGGTGTAGGGGAGTTGGAAAGGAAATCGACGCGTGCGCTAATACACAATGGCTCGACGGTGAAAATGATCAAAAAAGATAGAGGTGGGGAGGGGGGGGGGGACAAATTAACGAACAATCGAGGTCAAAGTTGACTGCAAAAAAAACGAATCAGTTTTTTCTCTTCGTCTATTTCAGTACGCGTGCGAGCCCGCGAGAATCGCTTATTAAAAAATGACTGATATCGCGCTTTTCGCAAACTAATACCCCGAGGACGTGGACTTTATGAATTTACTCCCGGCGGCGACGGCGGCTACGTGACTATCCGGCTTTCTTCGGATGGCATGAGCAACGTCCACACAATCAGAGCCGTATTGTTTGGTAGCCAGGTTGGGGGGGAATCCGCGAAGGTGGACCACCAGCTGCGTAAACGAGCCTCGTTCTCGCTGCACGCGCCAGACCCTCTTCCTTTTTTTCTCTCTCTCCCCTACCTATACCTTCCTTATTCTGCATATATATCGTCGTCTCCTTCGTCTCGGGAGGGGGCATACCTACCTAC
The DNA here is from genome assembly GCA_900490015.1 of Megastigmus stigmatizans. Lineage (NCBI taxonomy): Eukaryota > Metazoa > Arthropoda > Insecta > Hymenoptera > Megastigmidae > Megastigmus > Megastigmus stigmatizans. The sequence continues at coordinate 5,140 of UELV01137306.1, forward strand.
GTCCGAGTAAATCCCCGCGTGAACCCGCGTGTACGACTTCGCATCATTCTCGAAAGCTATAAATGAACTGGATAGCGGCGATAAGCGAGTCTTCTCCGAGTCCATATATATATATATATATACATTTTAATTTGATATTGTCCTTTCCGTCGAAAACAATTGTGCAGATCGACCTGATAGGCGACTCCCTGTTCAATTACGTGTACCGAGAGGACCACGAGGAGCTGACCCGCGGCCTCAGCCCCGAGGAAGCCTGCCTGGCCATCAGCAACTCCGACTCCCTCGAGGACAATTCCAACAGCTCCGAGGACAGCGTGCCCCGTCCCGAGTACACCAACTTCCGGCCCCAGAGGCGCAGCTTCAACATACGCATGTCCCAGCGTACGAACTCGCGCCGGGAGAGCGTACAGTACGAGTACCTCCAGATCTCCGGTATGCTCAGGCTGGCCAACGAGTGCAAGTTCCAGGAGGCCAAGACCGCCAAGCAGCGCAGAGGTAAGTCGATTGCCGCAAACCTACATATATGTTAAATATAACAAGCTACGATTGGTGTTTACGTTGCAGAAAGCAGTTCGACCAGCAACGACATCATTTTCGTCGGTACGGCCCGACTGCTAAAGAAGAGGACCATCACGGAACTGTCGCTCCTCGAGGCCAACAAGAACGAGTACTTCACGAGACACCTTATAGACGGGAGAATCATATTCTGCGACCACAGGATATCCATCATAGCTGGATACATGTCCGAGGAGGTCTCCGGCACGAGCGCCTTCAAGTTCATGCACAAGGACGACGTCAGGTGGACGATCGTTGCCCTACGACACAGTGAGTTTTGAACGATTCCCTTACTCGCTCAATCGACATTGCCGAATCTAATCCGAGATACTCGGCCTTTGTTCGCAGTGTACGATCGAGGCAGCTACGGCTCCTCCTGCTACAGGCTCATCACGAAAACCGGCGAGTTCATCTACCTGCGTACGCACGGCTACTTGGAGTACGACGAGACGACGCAGAGCGTCGTCTCCTTCATTTGCATCAACACGCTCACATCGTAAGTTCTTAAAGATCGATATCTGCCTATGCGATACTTGAGAGTGGCGTTTGAATTAATCCGACGATTAAATTGTTTTCATCGACAAAGGCAAGACGAGGGTGAGGAGCTTATTGCCGACATGAAGAACAGATTTTCCGCCACGACGACGGGTAGAGCTTTGACGGCGATGACGGGTCCGGATGGCATGGTAAGTTACACTTTTAAAACAGTTCGACTACTCGCAATGGCTAAGTGAGCGTTATTTACGAGTTTCTGCTTCTCTCGTTTGAATAGCTACTGGACTCGGAATGTCCGACCGCTAACTTCGGTGAAGACAATGTGGCGGATTCGTCGCTGCTCGAGGACGCGATCAGTCAGCTGTTCCACGATTTACCCTCACCCGTTATAAACGAAGATCGGCGAACTCCATCCCCGTTGCCGAATGCACAACTGGTCAAGGCGGCGATTTACTCACAAAGGCTACCCCCGGCCTCCCATCAAGCCAACAGAATAGGAATAAAAGACCTAGAAAACACTTGGCCCTACAGTGGCAAAGGAGGCAAAGGCAAGGGTAAAGGAAAATCCGGCCACGCTGGGAAGAAGGATCCCGAGGAGTCGTCGACGAATCAAGACTCGAAGCCTATCGAGAAACCGAGACTGGCGGAAAAGAAAATTCCTGAGTTGGAGGATATTGCCAGTCCTGTTCCAACGTCTGTTTCGAATGATGACCAAGGTATAAATCTTCTTTTATTGTACGTTATAAATTTTTTTTTGGTTAAACAATATTAAATGGATCTACGGATTACTGTAATAAAATAAGGATGACAAAATAATTTAGAATTCAGGTAACTTACGATCACTGTTTATTTTCAATTGTTTCTAGTCTTTTCGCCACCAAACCCGAGTGAATTAAAGGCTTGTCCTGAACCTGTTCAAGTTGAGGAACCTCTGGATATTCCTCAAGTAAGTATAAATAATATGACGGCCTGGACCGAATCTACAGATATTTCTGAACCCGTTGAGGTGCAGCCCAATGTCGCATCTGGCTATAGAGAACCTGACATTAAACCGAGTAGTAATTCAGTAAGTCCCTTTAAACAGACGCAAATCATCAAAGAAATATCCGAGAGTAAAATTAACAAAATATATATTTTTTCTTATAACAGAAAATGTCTTTGAAAAGGCCGCATAGTGAAGTTCAAAAGACAGAGAATTCTTGTAAAAAGAGAACAACGGACAATTGTGTAACATTAGAATTAATAAGTCTAGATCAATCCGTAACGTGTGTGAATGGTGAATCAGATTACCCCACTTTCATTCAAGTTCAGCCTATGACGTTAGATCCTAATATGCAAGAGATGCCGACTAATTATGAACCACTCGATTCTACGAGGATATCTATCACAGCATCGGAAAATCAATTTATTGATTTTGGAGATCTTCAGAGTGAACAGTTAATAAATTCTGCTATAGAAAATAATCCAGGTATTTTTATAATTTATTATTATCGATAAATAGTTTCCCATTCTAGCTTCTAATGCAATGGTATATCCGTATTTCAGAAATAATAAAGTTGTTTTCCAATCTCCCGCCAACGATAGCTCTTGACGGTATGCATTTTTTATTTAGATCTTTTTTGTTAGCATTTGACGTGCAATACATGAAATATTCACTTTACAGAAACATCAGAAGAAGAAAATGTTCATCAGTATCCTACTAGCGATGTAAGGGATTATGTTAGCTCAAAACCTTTTCAATTTCATAATAATGGTAATGGAATATAATCAAAATATTCTCTGTAGCATGGCGCTGTGGTTGAAAGCGATGTAAGACGTGCACATTTACAGATGGCAGATAGCATATCTTCTTGTGAATCACAGTTCAGCGATATAGACGAGTCAAACGTCCAGGTCCAATGCGACAGCTTTACATAAGCACATGTAATAAACAGTATTATATACTTTTTTTATATTGACGCATTCACTAATGTAGTGAATTATTTTTTTATTTAGCCAGAGCACAAGATTCAGAAAAGGCTGGCTACTAAACGTCTAATCTGACATCCGTGTCTATAGTTAAAAGTGATATTTCTGCATAAACTTGATGCTCGGTTGCGATACTGAAGCATCCAAGCGATAAAACATGGATTGGACTGTATAACATGCAAAGAAACATCGTGCAAGCCAGAGCATAATAACTGATATTGTGGTAGAAACAACAGTCTATTAAAAAAAGCGTTAAAAAGAGATAAAGGTGCAATCTCCGAAATTTTGCCATATAAAAATGTGTCGTGTCTAGTCGACTGTCTGTAATTGTACAAAAATATGCAACAAGACGTTAGACAAAGTGTGTCATAGAGCAGAAATATTTTCGAGAGTGAAGTTATTATTTTTTTTATTGAAAAAGACTAGACCGAAGGATTCGACGTTTCACAAATGCTAAAAAAAATTGTACATAGTTATATTAGTGTTTAAGATAAAGTAACTACCATATGGTGTTCGAACGTTAAAGTACGGGCACGTATCTGCAAAATGTGGAGTGCAAAATGTGGCGAGATGCGAAGTAATATGGTACAATATGCTAGGTTTATGAGTACTATGCGTTTAAAATGTTAATGCTAATTCATGAACGATATAATGGAAGTCGTTGCCATCGTTTTTAATTGGCTCACCGAAAGACTGCAACGTAAAAATTATAAGATCGTGAGACTCTCCAAATTCAACGAATATTAATGGAAATTAGTGCACGATTGTCAACAAATTTACTTGTTCCCTTGGATTGTCTTGCGACGTTATATATTTTCCCCAATGATTATGTTATTGTCTGTAATATGGTTGAAGCATTGCACAATCGTGTTTTATATATATACATATATATATAAATTGTTTTTAGCGCGTAAAATTTGACGCCTACCAAGATTAAAAAAAAATTTTTATATGCTTCAACAATATTTGTAAATTCGTCTGTTATTATTATTCTTATTCATAATATATTATTATCAACATTATTATTATCATTATCACTATTAATATCATTACTGTCACCGACATCACACGTGAAAAAATGTTTCCGTCTCATGTTATAGTGTAAGTCATCGTTGATCGTCTCATCGCTGTAAAATAGTTGCAAAGACGATCTTTGTAAAAAGACAAACTCAATTTACTCGTAATCTCAGTGTTCTCTCGCCACTTTTCAAATGCGTCATGCTAAATTCACGCATCGATGGTTTACGCAATCGGGCAATAATCATGCGAAAATGATGACAGCAATTTTCGTAACTGTAATATTTGTAATTTTAACGGAGATCGAAACGGACAAACCCTTAACATTAGATGGCAATCGTGAATATTGTGAATTATGAGTAGACGGGCGATAATTGAGATACTCTCAGAGATTTATAAAAATGTTTAATGGTTAAGAATACAGTCAGAAAGGAATGAATAGTTTTCTCGTGGGTAAGGTTGTCTGGAATAATTATCTTTTGTTAATTATGCAATATTAGAGTTTGTTAATTAAAATATTGATAATTAGTGTTTTTAAAAATAAAATTTTGCAATACTTTTTCGAATAAATTTAGTAGATGTTTTTATTGCTGTAAACAATGTACTTAATAAATATTTTTAAACAAAGTTAGACAACCAATTTTTCGAGAAAACTTGAACTGTCCGAATATCAGACCTTCAATGATTCGTTAAAAGGATATGTCTATATCAAAGGATGGAAACACATTTATAGATTCTTTTTATTACAATTTATACATTTTTTTAATAAGTAAGGTTTATATTAAAGTATTTTTTCATAAGACACTAGCAATTTTTGTATGCAAGAGTATTAAAAGTATAGTAACGTCTAGATACGTGATCCAGGTACCTTTTTTTAAAGATATATTAATCGGAACGATTGTTATTGGAAATTAAATATTTAAAGTTTTTAAATAGTTATAAAGTTATCCAACTTTTACCAAATTAATTATTGTCATTTTTAAAGGTATATTGATCAATATCACCGTTATATGAAATTTAATTATTTGAAATTAAATACTTAGATTTTTTAAGAAAGTTTTATTTTTAACAATTTTATTTGTTATAAAGTGGCAACACTTTTAACTTATATCGAATTTCGATAAACAAAGTTTATTATTTGACGTTTCAAAATTTGAAGAATAAATAAAGAAAATAAACCATAGAACTTTGGAAAATTTATTTCTAGTTTTAGAAATATGAATTAACAATAGTACTTTTCGACACTGGTGGGTTAAAAGCGCATGTGATGTTTTTTGTCCCATCGAAGCAAGGCAGAAAAGTCGCATGCGCTAAAAATCAACTTACCCACCAGTGTCGAGCAATAGTTTATACCACGAGAGCCTAAAAAAATCATGTCAAACTTGCGATCTTTAGGTATCCTAAAATAAATGGTATACAATTTTAATCTTTGCATTCAGTTGATAGCTTCAAATAAAATGTATATGTAATCGAGGTATCGAAAACTGATATTTTCTTAATTAAGTTACTTACTTGAGATCTTTAAATGTGCAATTAGGTATATTTAAATTTAAACCATGTAAAAAAGCGATTGTATAGTATATAAAAAATGCTACTATTTCGTACCTACTATGCATTGCTATACCTATTAACAATACAATTAAAATTATAGAGATTGTATAATTCTGCAGGACATGATTTGTGAATTTCGTGAAATATTTTTGATCATATCACTAAGAGATAGATATTAGAACTTAAAAATTCAATTTAAAGTTTATATTTTTAAAAAGGAAATAGGCATATCCTCTCAACGATATAGTTCTGCTTGGTAATTCTCAACGAAGTTACAGCGATAAAAAAAAAGTGACAAACTCTTCCAATTTGTCTGCGCATGACGTGCTACTATTCTTTGGAAACTGCATTCCTTTATATTTAGTATGAAGAAAACGTAAAAGATCCATATGTCATAGAATTGAAGTTCTAGTCGAAGATTGAGGAATTGAAGAAAGGAAATTTGAATTACTAATCTGTACATTATTACATTGGGGTGTCATTCTTCAATCGCAGGAGATAAATATTTCAATGAAATATTTTTAAGAAAAAAAGACTTGTAGTTTTAAAAAAACTTATTATTCGATTTTACGTGTACGTAATTCTTTGATAATGGAATGTAATGATTTCAAATCTGACGAAAAATCGGTTCTTACTAAAATTATATGTAGCACGTCAGTAATTGCGCAGTGAACCCAAATGCTCCTCGTCATTAAAATTATGTATGAAAAAGTACCTGCGGAATTAACAAAACTCCTAAAGAAATATAAACTATTAAAAATTTGTTCATAAAAATTATAAATTTGGATCGTTGATTTGGCATAGATTTTTTATATACACGCAAATTCTTTACTGTTTTTGTTAACAAGCTAAATTAATGGAGAAATTATGATAGCGATAATCTTGCATGAATGAAAAAAATTATGAAAAAAAAAAGAAAAAATAGAAGGAGATAAGGGTGAATTAATATTATTATTACTATTACTATTGTATAACAAATAATGAATTCTTTATAATGATTGGAAATCATTGTACACGTAATAGTTATTGTGTCAAGACTGAATTATCAAGACTTCGTAGAGGTGGAACATTTTTGTAAATAATGCAGCCTGATATGAGAAAAATATATGTAGACATTATGAGAAATAATGAAAAAAGATAATTATAAGAGAAAAAAGTAATTGTTTACAAAAAATTTTCGCTCCGTACACCACGATTTCCTTTCTTGCACGTCATATTTTTAAATGTTGTACACATTTTTTTTTTAAATCTTACAGATAATTTATTAATTACATCGACGATTAGTCTGCTAACTATAAGCTATAAGTCTTTTCATTTCTTCTTCACAAAATAAAATGCAAATCTCGCCTCTCTTGTCCCGTCGCTTTCACAACTTCTTCCATTGACATATCTCGGTACAACACTTTCGACATACACATCCACTCATACGCGTCTCGCGAACAAATAGAAAAATACGTTTGTAAGGATTTCATGCGAGTTTTTCCTTTTTTTTTTCTTGTTTCAAACAGAATCGTGACGATGTAACAATGTTATAAGTAATCGAAGGTTTCTCTATCGTCGAAGCAATGCACTGCAGTGTGCTCGAGATACAAAATTGAAGGTTAAATAAAAAATGGAAAGAATTTATTGACGAACGCGCGCTTAATTCATAAAACCGTTCGTAAAGAGTATATTTGTTCAATTGCTTTCGAGAGTATGCATTGATTGGCGATACAAACAGGTGAAATTTTCTCTAGCTGTCGGTTTATTTGTCCCCCATTTGGATGTCCGCAAGCTGCAGCTCATCATTGGCGATTTTCAATTAGTCGGTACCGTGAAAAGTGTTTTTTTTGCCACTCGAGGGGAATAATATTCTCTAAAACACTAGTCATAATCTACGCGCTCTACACGAAATGGTCCTTTTGATACATAGAAATTCGCACTTTTAAGTTTAAATTACAGTGAGATTACCGTGGGAACATTTCGCGACATGCAAAATACATTACTGTATTATTTTGTTTCGCTCTTTTTATACATGTATATATATATATTCTAATTTCTCGACGATAAAAAATAATACTATAATACAAACAAAGCAATTCTGGCGTAACTATTGTCAACGAATTTAATGAAATACTCTTCGGTGTCAATTGCGAGAGTTTTATTGTAGCATATATATATTGAAAGCATCGTATAAAAGATATCATCGAATCGACTGTACACTATAAAATCATCCAGAAAATAATCAGAATTCATAGCTGCTCGTGAAAAGTATAAAGTATCCAAAAAGCTTCTACTTGAAGTAATATATATATAATACAAATTTCACCTGTGTGTATTGATTGAATAACTTGTTTTTTTTTCTTTTTCTCTTTAAAGATAAGTAATTCGAGTACGATATTCTTCGAAGCTACAAAATTTAACCGAAAGACAGATTAAACACGTCCATTATCACGCGTTTAATGGTTTGTTATATAATTTGCTTTCATATATAATATATTGTAGTTCTCTGCCCGTGCGCTGGCAACTATGGGAAATATATTTACAGGGGGGTTAATGCTGGCGGGAGCTTTATTCAATATAGATATCCTCTATTGGAAAAGCAGTCTCGATAAATTTTGTGTAGAACCGATGAAAGGCTCGTCTGAAAATAAAATCATACAGATCGTCGATGAGTCGAGGATAACAGTGTTAAACGTTAATTATATAGTACTTAGTGGATGTTGTCGGAATAGATTTTCTTCGACGCACCTAAATAGATTCGTGGTCCGACTGTACTCGGAACCCATCTACTGTTATCAACCATGTATATACGTTTAAGCCTAGCTTTTAAGCTTGTCCAAACATTTTTTTCATTAAATAAAATGAATTGAAAATTATTTTGTAAACAGACTGTCTTTTTCTCATAGAAATTGTTGAGCATATCTGAGCAAAGGAAATCCATTCCGCATACATTTGGCAGAGTGCAGCAATGAAATAGGAAAGGGTATATTAGGATAGGGGGTGTAGATTTGCGTGCTCACCCGACTGCTTCGGCGACTGGTCTCGTCGAGTCCTGTCCTATAAAAACGTGACACGCGAACCTCTGCAGCGTCGGGTGTTTCGTGATGAATCCGAGGTAGCGGTGATCTCGTGGATGAAAGGCGCAGAAGGAGACGTTTTTCAGGGAGTAGAAGTAGTCGTGACACGGCCCCGTATTTTTCTGCGCAGAAAACCAAGTTGGACATGTAGCGTTAGAACGTATGCATCGAGAACGATATCATTGAATTTTGTAATAATATTCGAGTGATCCTTACCCTAGGCTTACTTCTGTCGACCATCCTGAGTCCCTGATCGGAGACCTCGAGGATGCAGCTCTGAGAGATCGGTGAGTCCTGGGATGAGTTGCCGACGATCCGTCGTACCGCTTGGCAGACGACGCTCGTGCCCTTGTGCGCGAGTGTCTCGACCGAGCCCAGATAGCCCAGGAGGTAACGCTCGCGCTTCACCTTGGGCGCCGTCGGATCAAAGTCGCTGTAGTCCATGTCGACCGCGTAGGCCGACGGAAATATGCCCTGACGGCCCGTTCGCAGATTCACGCCTGTACATGGAAATTCCATTTTTTTACTCGTTTAATGGAGTATAGGTTATACGCTCTAATAAGGAAGTAGAGCTTGAAAAGAATTTTCGTAAAATGCTCCGTGTTGAATATTCAAAAAGGGTATTTGGTGGTTTAGGTGAGAAAAGTTTTGTTGCCGATGATACTGACCCTCGCACCACAAGTCGTCGGCTTCTTTCTGTACATAAACTGGATCCCCAATCTCCAGATCGATCTCGTCTCGATGTCTCGGCACGAATTTGTGAAGACCTCGATGAGTCGCCTCCAGCAGTTCCAGCTGCGAAAAGGGGACTCCACCACTTCCTGCAACATTTTTTTTTTTTCTTAACCCTCGTGCAAAAAAAAATACAATTTACCCCGTAATTTAAAAGTTAACTTTGGAGCTTCGTGCACGAGTTGAGTTTATATACGATCGAGTTCTGATAATTGTGTCAACAGAGAGCTGATGTAGAGCGGATAATTAATTACGATTGATATTTCATAAATATAAAAGTCGGCCTGAAATCCGCCGGCGGCGAGTATCGATCAGCGTGGTGTGTATCCACCGACACGTTTCGCCCAGTCGTAAAACCGCTCGGCAATACATAGGCCTACATAGGTATATATAGCGAGGTTCCGGCCTGTCTGCCTATGTAAAGTATTTTATATCCTCATCGGAATAACAAAAGAAGTATAAAACAAGCACTGATTTAATGCTGTCTATCTAAGTGCAGTTTGAAAAAAAGAAAATACCGAGACTACATACCGCTTGCGCGTCTGACAGTTTCCTGTACTTTTTCTACTGATTTATATATGATGCATGAATTTTAACTCTTCTTACATATACGATAGCAGCTTGTTAAGCGATTTTATTATTGAAAATGTCATCTTTAAATATAAGTGGACCGTTAATAGCGCGCAATTTAGCATTATTTAAAATTCATCGTTATCTTGTATTACGAACTCGTGAGTGCTGGTATATCAAGGTACATCTAGCCCGTTATGTCAGACATAGGCCTATATAAAGTTAATAGCCGGAGGCGAGTCTCCCATAATCGCCTCAAGGCAATCGGTTTTTTTCTCCTTCTCTTTTTTTCCGCGGTTAACTTTTACAAGCTATACACGCTCTTATCTTCAGCGGGGTAGAATGGAAAAAGCCGGAGTACAATAAATTCTAGCTATTGTAGCTTTTGAGTGTTTTGTTGGAAAAAAAAGAAGCAGGCAACCTATCTCTAAGAGGGAGTTATCGATTACCTCTGGCCCGCATTTTCCTTACCGGTAATGCAAAAGCTCACGAAAGACAAAGAGAAAATGAAGCAAAAATAGGTGGTACCAGGCGTGCTGTCGGGCGAGACCGAGTCGATGTTCTGGAGCGAGCTGCAAGGTATGGGTGAGACGCTCTTGGGTCCGTTGTCGGGTGAATGGGCGGTCGAGTGTCCGCTGTCGGTGGCCATGCGCTCGCTGTCCGGCGAGCTGTCCTCGTGCCGTAGACTCGGGTGGCACTTCCGGAAGATCAGGTGGGGTCTACTGCTCGCCGCAGCTGCCGCCGCCGCGCCGAGCTCCTCCGCCAGAGACGGCGACGAGTTCATCGACAGCGGACAGGACAGGGCTGAGGAGACGCACAACAACTTTATTTCCTTACATAGCTTATTCTTTTATGCCGAAAACTCGGTGGCTCGATTTTTCCAATGTTATCGATCAACGCTAATAGGGCTTCCACTCTATATACCAAGCTCGAATACATTTATCGATTGTTAAACTTTTTATCGAATAATTAAAGATATTTTAGGTTTCGGTGTCGATTGAATTTGTATTATGCAGAGGTTTGTTTTATGAATCATGTATCGAGCTGAGTTTAGAACTGAGAGCTAGCAAACACAAAGTGCACTTTATAAGCGTTACGAATGAGCTTCATCTTTCATGCGGTTTTGACTCTGCGGCTGAGAAACGATACGAGTTTCGGTAACCAACGCGATCTATAAATTCGTTCAAGGTTACAGATACGATCTGTTTTCTATTTATCTTGTACAGATTCAATGTGAATCGCAAGCGAGTTTCACTGAAAAATATTGTCCATTCTTTATATATATATATCAATTCATATATCTACCTATATTCCATAAAGTAATAATATTTTGAGGAGCATCACTCGTACGTACACTTTTTGTTCTCACGGCCGAAGCACGTAAAAAAGAGAAAAAGGATATCTGCTACTGCCTGACTGTCCATTTATAAAATAACCTATAAATCAAGGGACACAATGTAATAGAGGGTATAAAATAAGAATATTCGCGTTGAATGACCAATATTATATTTAACGTACTAGAATCGATGTATTTTAAACTGCATCGGTTAATCTAAGTTATGAAAGTTTTTCCATTTAGGAATCTCTCGAGTCCTGCCTTACCTGAACTTTTAAATTAAGTTTATATCTAGTCTATCATGATTCCGTTAGAAAAAAATTATACAAACGTATTGTAGAAAATTGTCGTCGAAGTATAAAAAAGTAAAATAAATCTCATAATTAAACTTTTTATTAAACTTTTTAGAAAAGAAATGCTTAGAGTGATAGATATCTAGCACACGAAAGACTTTGTAATAGGTATAACCTATATTCCACTTTTAAATCTATAAGTATATAAGTTCAACAAGAAAAAATGAAATCCGCAAAATTCGAATCAATTATGATGTAATGAGTGTTATTCAGTTTTAAAATGCAAATGCTTGCTTTTAAATTGAACGATTGAGTTTATTATGTACAAGTTATTATAAATAGTATATTATATATAAGCAGCTATTGTAGAAGAATTCTGAATTTTGAAAACGCCGCTCTTTATTTTATTGAGAAGATGTGAAAAGTGCAATGTAATGTAATAAAGTAGGGCTCGTAGCTTGGTACGTACGTGGAATGCTAAATTCATCTCCCTAAAGAAAAATAGTGATAGAATATAGACGTCTAAATGTGGCAAACACAAAACGCAATGTACCATGAATTTCAACCAAAAACACTCATGTGAATTGGTGTTTAAAAAAAAAATCACCAACGAATCGATTTTATTTTTGTAAACACACAAATCATTGACGGAGTTGGAGTTGCTATTTTAAAATTTTAATCTCGATATTAGGTACTAAAATAAAAATTCCAATAAGCGTATTTTTAGAAGATCCTATTACGAGATGTTTATTTATACGTTAAAAACTTTAGTAGAATGATCAACAATATTTCTCAGCCTCGTCCCGAAGAAAAGCAAGGACCGACGGTCCAGGGAAAACGTCCGTACACTCACACTTTTTGTTCTTGGGAATCTCGGGTAGCCGCCTGCGTCTGCGCTCGGTGCCTCCCAGGCCGTTCTGCTGCGGCTGCATCTGGTGTCCAGCTCCTCTCGGCTGGTGCTCGGGCGTCGGCCAGGAGCTGAGGGACGAGCACGAGTCCCCGATGTCGCTGATGACGCTGTCCCTCCCTCTCGTGCTGCCTCCCCCGCCTCCTCCTCCGCCTCCTCCTCCTCCACCGCTGCCTACGAGGCCGCTGCTGCTCAGCCCGGCGAACAAGCTAATCGTCACCCGGGGTGCAACAATACCAAGATTCAGCTACGTCACTACTCACGAGCATGCCTTATAACATTATACACTCCGTTGCCGCAGCTACTTTGCTGCTTTGGAGCGGTGTAGAACATTTGAGATAAAGCTGCGTAGTTTGTTTGTCTATAGGGAGGAGTTGGTCAATTTTGACAATGGAAAATTTCACGATCGACGACGGACGAGCAGCTGATTAACTTTGTCTAAATTGCAGACGAGCTCTTTTTTCTTTTCATGCGCAAACAAATATCTTTTTAAATGAAAAGACTATCGTAATTGATGAGTAAATGATGTTAGCAAATACATGAGTATAAAGTACTAAGCTAATTACAAATGTTCCGTATTGTATCAAATTTAATGAGCTATACCTTTAAGTTAAACGAAAGTAATTGTACTAGCAGTGAATGGAAACCGTTATTTTTATCTTTTTTTTAACTACAATAATAATTATTACCAATTTTTTTTGCTTCACGCGTGAAAAATAAGTTAGCGCATAAATCTCTATTTTAGTAAGATTAGCACTTTCTTCTAAGCAATTATATTAACGTTAGAACTAATTAAGCATCTAAAATACAAGAATTTGCCAAAAACGTAAGTTTTCATTTAAAATATACATTATAACCATCTGTAAAGTAAACTTGCAAAAGAATCATAACGATTAATATAATGTGACAGAGTTAGGAAATTGAAAAAGTTTCAACGAAATAATTACTTCACACACAATTCAAGATCATAAAAGCATGCGAAACTCATTGCAAAAATGTTCCATCTAACCGATTACATTAAAATTCGAATGGAATTCGATCATTTATGGAAAATAAAAGAAGAATTATAACTAATAAAAAAAACTCCATTAACCACAAATCATTTACAAGTTTATCAAACGAGCACCAAAAACTGTGCTTTACGAGTGAAAAGTCGCTCTGCTCAAACGTAACAACAAGAAACTCGAGAGACTCGGTACTCATTAAAACAATCTCGTCAGCTAATTAAATTTTGGCATCTTATGAAATAAAGAAAAGCGACTTTTTCCTACGACAACCAATATTCGGAGGCCTATAATGGCCAAATAAAAACAAAAAAAAAAACGTTGAGATAAGCGAAAAATCACCTAAAGTCGCTGTCGGCGACAATGGAGGAGCAACACATCTGCTCGCAGTCCTCGCTGTCGTCGGCGGAACTGTGGCCGCTGTGGGTCTCGTGCCTGTGAAGGACCACGACCTCCTCGTCCTCGGAGTCGCCCGCGGTACCCGCGCAAGATCTGCTCCCTGCCTCGGCTTCGCTGCCCTGCGACGACGTCGGCGAATCGTCCAGCATGACATCGTGCACGAGTCTATAGACGGACAGACGTTACAGCTACACTTGTAGAGTGTATTTGCTCTCGTTACGTGGGGAGGAGGTTTTCAATGTCGGGGGATGGACATGAATTGTCTGGCTGTATTGGGGACTTGACTACTGATTATTTTCGTCTATTTATGAATGTTATTAATTTGGTTTGCCAAAGAACATAAAGGATGTATTATTTGGTGAATTGAAAAAAAAAATTGTGTATAATTCATTGGGTATTAGATATCATGTACCGATAGTTATATCGTATTTAAGGTACTAGGAAGGTCTGTAGTAGGAATAATGCATGCATGTAAATCAAAGTAAAAAATATACTTCGTCAAAGTCTTTGCTGGACTTACCAAACTATGACTTATAAAACATTGAGGATCTAGAGCAAAATAATTATACCACATAATAAGTTATTTCTTTAATCGAACTACCAATCGCATGTTATAAGTAATCACATCTCCATGTACTTGTCTATTTAAACTTTCACGAGTGGGATCCCCCTTTTCAACAAAACTAGAGAGAATCGCATGCATATACAGGAATCGATTTTGTACGTCATTTGCAACGAAACTGAAAATACTTTAACTCATGCTAACATTATTAGCAATAAAATAAAAAGTTGACAAATAGTTGTTGCTGCTTTCCTCTTTTATATCGTAAATTATTTTAAGAACTGGAGCATTATTTATTATCTACGTATACAGGCATCATTTTATAAAATATCATCTTACATTGTTTTCTTGCAAATGATATTTTTGATTGCTAAATTTTACCTTAAATACATTTGATCCTATTATAAATCAGGACAATTCAATTCTCTTCATTTATCTATATTAGTTCATAGACGTACTTCATGGAAGCTTAAGCACAGCAGCTACTAATCGAATTAATTCGGCCATTTAGTCGATAAATTCTTGAACTTTTAATTCTATTTAATCGCGTATTAATCCATCCGAAGCTTTATTGGAAACCTGCAGAAAACCTATTTCACAGATATATATATACATCCAAAAGTTATTTAAACGAAGATATAAGCGCGCACACGAATTGTGCATATTTTAGTTTAACGGCGAGGCGAAAACGCAAAGTTACCGTTAATGACTATGGCCGTGAAGTGTGTTAAGGGCGCCAAGAGTATCGATATACGTTTATTCGATTCTATGCTTTTGAAATTATCGACGGAACCTGCAAGTGCGCAAACAGTTTAACGAATGTTCAACGACACTCGTAATTTCACTGTTTACAGGCTACTGTTAGGTATACAGCTATATAATCCAATAATTCCGATACGTAATTTTTGCAAATCGACATATTTCACAACGTTACTCAATAGAAAAATTGAGCCCGCGATAAACGTTTCCTTTCACAATCAAAGCTCTAGAAATGCCCACCTGACTAATACCAAAACACTAATACTAAAACTAATGCCTCCAGGTATTGGTAACACAATATAGAAAGTAAAACCCTGTTGCACCGACTTATAGGTATACCTCCGGACCCGCTTTTGTTATCCTTCACCGCCTGACGTCGCCACACGGAATTTCTTTCGTAACAAAAAAGCGAAACGCGAGAAACAAGAAGAAGAAAGATGAAGCATATGTATAGGAGACGTATTGGGCTGGCAAGGGCAAATCGTTGGCACGACAATTCCAAATCGATACATATATATATATACTCGCGGGCCTGTCAATCGCGATGTATTTCATATACACGAGCTATGCGTATACAGTGTCCTGCAACGGTTACGAGGAAATGAGAATCTATCCCGTGTAAGGGAAAGAATATCGCGAATGAATTCTATTACCTCGATGAGGACTACCCACTCGCCTCATATACACACGGACACACACACACATGCGCGCAAAGTCTATCACACCATAGGCGGCTGGCGAGTATTGACGCAAGTCTTATATTGCGCCTCTTCGCGTGACTTGGATTATATACAGATATACACATATATATATATATAGGCGGCCCTGCACCGCACGTGCATGTGTGTGCATAGGTGCTGCGATTTCTCCCTAGGGACTACCACCGTACTGAAAGAGACAGAGAGAGCTTTGAAAATGCTGATGTCGTTTTATGCACACGTATACGCGGACAGATAGACAGAGACGGTGAGAGAGGGGGGAAGAGGTACACTCGAGTTGCAAACCGCACGTACACGTTGTGTCACAGGTGCACACACACGCACGACACAGACAAAGAGGGAGCGCAAACGTTTTCCAGGTCAGGCGGCCTCAAATATTCATGTCGTCGCTCTCCGGCCTGCACTGCACACACACACACACACGTCGAATATATATATATATATAAAGGTACACCGCACCGAAAAAGCCAGCAGTTACCCTCCCCCTTTCACACCGCGAGCTGTCACTCCTCTCAGCCAGCCTCAATAGCACCCTGCGGACTCCAAGAATATAGGTTCCAGAGCGAGAGCGAGAGAGATAGTGTCATAAGAGGGGTGGATCACGCACCCACCTACATCAGATGGTCCAGCAGGCGTAGTAGACGAGGAAGCAGATCTTGAACATCTCGTAGAGGGACATGGCTTTGCAGGAATTGTATACGGAAGAAAAAAAGGGGAAGGATATAAGGAAAAATTAAGCGTTTGGCTGCCCTGGCACTCCTATCTATTTGTATATAAGGGGGGTGTCCGAGTGACTGCAGGAGCGCGAGTGTCAACTGCACCGCACCGCAAAGAAGAAGCGAGGAAAGAAGAGTGGCGCCGGCGGTAGTGGGGCGCTGACTCGTATATACTCACGTGTAATTCGAGATGGGAGCCTTGAGGTGCTGGGGCAGCCGCTCGAAGTAGTAGCGAAACTCCTCGAACTCGGTGTCGGCCATCCTGGTCTTCTAATACCTCGCTATAGACTCTCGGCTACAGCTAACTGGCTCGTTAGGCAGCCTCGGGCCCAGGAGCTGATGCAGCTCGCCCTCCAAGCTTCTCTCACTGCTGCTGCTGCTGCTGCTGCTGCTGCAGCCCTTGCTCTATCTCTCGCTCTCTTTCGCTAATATCGCCTAGCTCCTATCGGACCAGAGAGAGAGAGAGAGAGAGGGGAGAAGGAGCGCAGCTACCACTGCGACGATATTGATTCGGTCTACTGGCTCTTTCTCTCTCTTTCGACGCGGCGAGCGCCCCCGATTGCGGGGGTTGACGATGCGCAGACTCTGTATATTTTGAGGGAGGTTGCGTTAGGAGCTTATCGAGGGTGCGGCGGTGCCGATACGCGAGAGCCAACTCGCTACTCGCGTTGTTATCCGTTGAGCTGACGAGGGATGCAATCGTTCGAGAGCTGTTTTATCCCGTGCTGGGTTTGATGCGGATTCGAGAATCGCGTTGATAAATTCGCGGACTTTCTTGGTAAATATGCGGCTTTTCCGATGAGACGTTATATTTTAGCTATGGATGTTCGGTCCTGGGATTAGCTTCGTTTAGAAATTACGTAATGATTGGATGTATTGGAAAAATTTGCGATTTTAAGGAAGATTTCTTTTAACTCTTCGATTTGATACGATTGAAATAGATTTGGTTAGCCTCGAATCATTTTGACTTTACTTATATCGACAAATTTATTTATCCAAATCATTGAACAGGAGTAAAACCGATATATATATATATATATATATTACGATACGAATATGTATGTAGCAATTGATGAAATTGCTTTTATTTCACAATTAAAATACATTCACCGAAAAGTATAAAGTGACATAAAGGCTTAACATTTGACAATTTAAGATAAAAAATCTATAACATATATAACGCGATCACAAGAACTTTGACGTATTTTTTTGTATTAATTAATTCCAAAGGACTATATACTGTTTAAAAAGCTGATTTAATGGAAATACATAATTTTGATTGAACATGTACCATGTACATTAATTTTAATGCGTCAACACTTATATTAATGCATTAAACTCAATATACGTGTACATTTATTTGTAGTAAATTAATGTTTCAGATGCACTAAATTTCACCTATAACTTTTTAATAATTTTAAGTTTGTGTATAAATTAAACTAATTTCTGTTATTATACGTGAAAAGTATAGTGGAAATATTTTTAAAGGTATAGAAAGTCTCGGGTACTTTTCCGATACCGTAATACATAATGTCTCAGAAAATTAAAGCACTTTTTTCAATGATAACGGAATAAGCCTTGAATTCTTCTCATTTCTCAATCAACGTCGGGGTTGAATTTTCTTATTTCTCCGTGCCCGAGTGTCCGCTTAAGAGGATAAGATTATTTGTAGACAATGACTACCCATCTTTCGAGCTGTTTGACTTGGCATTCAATGGCAAAAGTCCTTTTCAAAGTATCCTCGGCGCGATCCACCGCCGTGCCGCACATCTCGTTCTTACATTTAAAATAAAACGCGTGTATCGTTTTAACATTAGCGATAGGCAGCTATTGTAACCTATTGTAGCATAGAGGAAAAAAAAGTGGGTATAGTTTGGTGTTATACATTCCCCTACTTGTAATATTTCCTCGCTGTCTAGGGAGTCGGTATGCGCGATAAAAGCGACTGCGTAAAACCATATCCCCCCGGGAGATGCTCGCGGTAAGTGATTGATCCCCCCGTAAAAGCGGACTCTTCTCCTCCCTCTTTTATTTCGCCATGGCTCACTACCTCGACGGGTATACGGGAAATCTCGATGCAAGAGTATCGCAATGATATCGGTTGCATTTTTTTTTGCGCGCCCGCTTATACGCTTTTCCTACTATTCGGCACTGACGACTCTGCCGAGGGAAGATCAAGTTTTGCATGGGGGCTGGCTGCTTGTTAATCGTGCGATTCTCTGCCCGGGACGTACCAATCTAGATAATACTCACTATTGTCGGGAACTTTCTGATTCAATTCTGAATTATACCTATGCGTTTTATCTATGAACAAAAATGTTGAAGAGCTTTACTGCGGATACAAATAAAAATGATCAAGTAATTACGATTGAAACGGTGAAAAGATTTTTTAATTGAATAACCAATTTTTTCTACTTCGAGTTAAAGTACTTTTATACGAAATACCTTAATTTATTTACGAGATTACTCTACGGTTATTCCGCCATCTATATATAGTGGACCAAGAGAGTTAGTGAGCTTTATAATTTTTTCATGGGAGTTTCTCTCTTGGATACAATTTTTGCGTTCCATTGTGACCGATTACAATATTCTTAATTTATTATCACATGATAACTGTATTAAAAAAATTAATTTAGTCAGAATTCAATTTACCAGGAAAAAAAAATAAATGAAAATTTGCAATTTTATAACGTACGTTTCCTGCAACGAAAGCGTGGAAAATACTCTTGGTATTGCAAATGATTACAAAAATTGAAAAAAAATATATCGAAAGCTGAATACAAACGATAACCAAAATTAATTTTCAAACTTTTCAAGTATCACTTCACTCCATTGCATTCACTCAATTGCAAGAAAAATCAAAAGAAATGCGCATGCTATATTACCTAAGGTATATATAGCAGCAAGCGATGCTGGTGTAAATAAAAGAAGCCAGAGTCTGATTAACTCGGAGCGGAGAGACGCTATAGCGGAGGATGGAGAAAAATCGTGTGTGTTCGGCGGGTAATTTAAGCGCACATAACATACATAGGCAAGCGGTCGGAGCGAGCGATAGCGCGCGAAACTGATGGCCGCCAAGTGGTAATGTGCTGCATCTGATTTGGTCCTCCTACCCTCCCCCGAGGATTCGCCGCTTCTATATCAACCCCCGCATTTCTCTCAGCTCGACCACTCGAATTTCGAGTCATTCCTAAGGATATTGTCTGTGTAGCGGCTTTTCTATTCGCTATATACTCGGACTGTCCTTATATATATTATCTTTGGGTAACGAGCTGTGACACTTGCGTGACTCCGTGTATCTATTCTTCTTCCCTTTCGGGTGGATGGCTAATTTTAATTGCGGTTTGCTCGAGGCGAATCAAGAAACGAGACTGTTCTTTTTTAACTTTTCTTTTGGGTTGTTCGACTTTATGAGTTTTTGTTTTTGGAGTAATTTGTGTAATACGAGAGGAGATTCTTTGGTGAAGCTAAATGAATTTTTCCAGGATATTGCCTTTTTGGTGCGTGATATTTGAATCGGGAAAGCTTAAAATTCCAAATTCAACAGCTCTACGTAAGAAAGGAGCAAAGGGAAGTAAGAGACTTTAAGACGCATTAAAGAAAAGCGTAAAAGAGCGTGTAAAGATGCACGTTAGAAAATTACGATCGGCAAAGCCATCAGTCGTCGCATGGTTGTTGCAGAGTGACGTCAGCCGAATTTATTCACTACATATGAGGGGAGGAACAAATGAATGAACGGAAGCTGCGGAGAGTGAGAGAGAGAGAGAGAGAGAGAGAGAGAGAGCGTATCCGCCAATGAGAAAGTGAGCCGAGTGCAGGGCGCCGCGAGCCAATCGGCTTCGATCGCCCCATTCAAGAAGCTCACCCTCTTGGCAGACGGTCTATTCCTCGACAAGGGGAGGGAGGCGGAGGTGAGGTGGACGGGGTGCTGGCGAGTACTTAAGTAGCCCGGGAAGCAGCCGAGAGCCGACACTTCCTCAACAAGTGCTACCGAGTCACGATCGCCCGCCTACCATTTTTTTTTCCCTCGTGCCGCTGATTTTCCTCCGCTTGGAGAACAACGGAGCTTACGAGTGCTTGGTGAATTTGGTGTCGCCGCCGCTGTGATCTTGAGTCTGTGAAATTTTGAAGTTGTCGCTTCGACGAGATTCGGATCGGAAAGTGTCCTCGGCTTTTGTTTCTGCGCTGAAAACTGTTAAATTTAGAATAAGGCTTTCGAGTGAATTGATACAGATTGTACTTTGCACTCTTGTCGAGTCAAGCGTATAATTTTCCAGTAAAAGACGCGCTTCTTCCTATTAGTTTTTATTATTTCTAGGCCGATTCAAGATTTAAAAAAAAAATAACAGCACGCGTTTATTATCGTATTTTTTTTTCCTGAAAAATCAACGTTTCGATTCGTAACATAACGTATACAACTCATCTTTGACAAATCGTCGATTCGTCATTCGATCGCTCAACAGAATTTCCAATTCTGAAGAAGGAGAACCAATTAAGTGCGCACGTAAAATCAAAAGTGCAAATCAGTAGAAGTTCTAAGAGGGCAGGATGAGTGGCTCGGGCAAAGGTTTGCTGGGAATGTGGCTGTACAGAAGGGACGCCGAGTGGACGATCAAGGAAGGCAGTCCGCTGCACAAGAGCCGCGACGTGAGTCATGTCCCATAACATCCCTATACAGAGAAACAAATCTTAAACGCTCGCTTCTGTATATTATAAAACAATGGCGAACGTCCGTTTTGTTGAAGGTGCCGATGGTGGAGAAAGTGGCGAACAGCGAGACGAAGAACTCGGTCGTATTCTCCCTGAAGAATCAAGTTGGTGGCCTGGCCCGTGCCCTCCAAGTTTTCCAGGCACGTGTGTTCTTTTTATTACGCGTCATTTTAAACAAAACGCGAGTATAACGAATGACTTGTATAGGATCTAGGCGTGAACGTGGTGCACATAGAGTCGCGCAAGTCGGTCAGACGGGGCTCTGAGTACGAGATCCTGGTGGACGTGGAGTGCGACACCAAGAGGATGGAACAGCTGACCCGGATGCTGAGCCGCGAGGTCGCAGCGATCAATCTAGCCCAGTACGAGGAGATCGGCACTGTGCCCGTGCATCCGACCTTGTCAGCTGCGCCGAGCTTCGGTAGGTCATTTTTTTCCCCTCCCCCTGCTTTACGGTACTCGTATGGAACGTATGCAGTCATTGGTATAACGGAGGGTATAAATTAAGACTAATAATGTGTGGATCGATCGTCGGGAACGCGAAAGGAAATGATTGTTGCATTTTCGCCTTTGGCTTTAAAATGTATAAGAGTTAGATGTATGTCGAGTGTTGCAAAACGTCAGCTTCGTTACCATTGTTTTGAATAATTAATCTCTGTCAGTTATAGGAGAATCTTTTTTGTATACTCCAAACAACATAAGCTTTGAGTTCCCCTTCGTTTCCCTTTGTTTCCTTTTGTTTCACGAACTAGGATATATATATATATATATAAGTCACTGAATTATACTATAATCATATATAACTATATTTATGTGCACTAGTTAAAAATCTTCTAAGCTTAACTTTACCGCAAAACTTACATCTATTATCTATATCTATTAACGGAATCTGTGCTAAAATAAATGCACTTTATATAAACTTTTCTTTATTATTATTACATATATATATAAAGCTTTTTTTAAATTCAAGCTTTTAGCATATACCTATAGCTACAGAGTTCGAGTGAATAATTGATATATCTACGGTCAAGTCGATGTGCAGTTAGTTTTTAATCATTGAAAACCTATTAATCATTGTTTGAAATTGAATTTGTAGATTTTAGCGAAGTAGATATGGTATGGTTCCCTCGTAAAATAGCCGATTTGGATCAAGCACAGAAGGTTCTGATGTACGGTACCGAGTTGGACGCCGACCATCCAGTAAGTTTAACGCATATATGTTATAAATCTCGCCACCTTTCTCGTCCAAAGATCGTAATATTTAAATTTAATTCCTCTAAAAGGGTTTCAAGGATCCCGTCTACCGGAAGCGACGCGAGCAGTTTGCAGAAATAGCGAACAATTACAAATAGTACGCTCTCGATCTTTTATACCTCAGCCCATATATCGAAATAAATACTATATACTATGCGATTCTTAATGCTCATCAATGATCATTGTTTGTATTTTAGTGGGATGCCCATTCCGAAAATACAATACATGCCGGAAGAAATAAAAACTTGGTAAGCCTATAACTATAGTTTCTAAATGAAATTTGTTATTAATTTTTTTTTGAGAATGTATCACACGCGCACAGTTTCCAGCGGTATCAGAGTTTCGGCAGCTGAAATACGAAACTGATTACGCCAGTTGAAATGCCCGACGGGTGTAATATGTAACGTGTATTAAAAAGAACGTTCGTATGAAAAAAATCAATTTATAAAGTTATAGAAATATTACAAAATGTTCGAGTGCAATAAAAATCCGTAAAAGCATAGATTTTGGAAAAATCAAAATTTTTATTTAACTAAAAGGAGAATTGTCCACGAGATTGAAGTAAAAAGCAGCATTTAAAGAGAACGTACATCATTGTTTAGAACATCAAAAAATATCTATAAAAAAAAAATTGAATTCCCTTATTTGTAGGGAAAGTTGATGAAAATGTAATTGAAAATTAGTGCGAGTAAGGGCGGTTGATTTTTTTGTTAAATCAAATGACTTTTCGTGCTCCAAATGATAGTTGCGTACGTTCAACCTTCGGTTTCTCTTGGTCAGACATGGTCCTTTAATAATAATCAGCGATTGCATTATGTTTCGCAATAAACCAATCTTACTAATACACACATAAATCATCGAGTTCGTCAATCGATACAGCTACAAATTGAAAATTATTTAGAATCAATACCTCTCGCACTTTCGCGAAATCATTCTTATCCTAAATCGCGCGCGTCATCGAAAAAAAGAAGAAAAGCTGCACCCAAGAGGCAGAATCATCTCGCGCAAATTGTAAGAAAAATTGAGACTCGCTCGACAGAAGCAAACGATTATATATAACAAGGCTAAAAATCGATAAATCCCGAGTAGCCAAGAATCTTGGGGGAAGTCGAATCGGTACAGGCTATCCCAACGACGCTGCATCCTAAGTAAGAGAAAGTTCGCCGAGACACGCGGCGCAGCTCGTGTTTCCTTCTTCACGAAGCCAATCTCTATCTCTCCACGCGATTCTTTAAAGCTCGTGTGCAAGGGATGAGAGAAGCAGCTCGAGGAGCGAAATAGAGAGAGAGAGAGGGAGTTTGCGAGGTTGAATGCAAGCCTAATTGGCCTGATTCGATTCGCCTCTCGACTTCTCTCTCTCTCTCCACGCGTAGAACAGTGCAAGTCTCGGTGCCCTACCTTCCCATCATCAGCTCTCTCCTCGATCTATTCCGTACTGATGACGGCCCGAGCTGAGAAACAAACGCGCCGGCTTCTTAAAGCTACACGCTTAACTAACTCATGGACACGGACAGCACTCGGAGAGTAGCTGTTGCTTACTCGAGACTTTTAAGGCTGCGAGCTTTCCTTCGTTTAAGGATAGAATGATGCAGTGTAGCTCGAGAGTTTTGAAGAACATTGTTTATCGCGCGTAGGTGAAATGCGTTTTTTTTTAATGACGCAATTTGATTACAGGGGAACGATATTTCGCGAGCTACATCAGCTTTATCTGAAGCACGCCTGCAAGGAATACCTCGAGAATTGGCCCAAACTCGAGAAATACTGCGGATACAGGTAAATCTGATTTGGCTAATAAATGAAACCACATTCGCAAATAAATCGGCAAATCATTGGAACGCGTGGATTTTTTCACAGGGAAGACAACATACCGCAGCTGCAGGATGTCAATGTTTTTCTAAAAAGTACGTCGGCGAAAATACACATTATATGCTCCTTAATTTTTGCTCGATAAGCCATAAGCATATAAGTATATCAAAGGAAAATAATGTTTGTTCGACAGAAATGACGGGCTTCCAGCTACGTCCAGTCGCTGGCTACTTGTCACCCCGGGATTTCCTCGCGGGCCTGGCCTTCCGCGTCTTCCACTGCACCCAATACATCCGTCACTCCTCCGACCCTTTCTATACACCCGAACCGTCAGTATATACCTAAATCAATTACATTATTCCCTTTCTTTTGTCTTGCCAAATCCCCGAATTAAATGAATATATACATTTGCGTATAATTTGGTTGCAGCGACTGCTGCCACGAACTTTTAGGACACATGCCGCTCCTGGCGAATCCGGGTTTCGCTCAGTTCTCGCAGGAGCTCGGCCTCGCTTCCCTCGGTGCAGCCGACGAGGACATAGACAAACTCGCTACGGTAACGCATGTCGCTGTATATTATAAATAATAAGTGTGATTACAATACAAACATTATTGTTCTCGTTTTTTTGTTCTTTTGGGTCGTTTTTTGTTTAATCAATCTTATTCAAATGTACAGCTGTACTTTTTCACGGTGGAATTTGGACTGTGCAAGCAAGACGGTGATCTGCGCGTTTACGGTGCTGGCCTACTCTCATCCATCGCCGAATTGAGGCACGCGGTCTCCACCCCGGAAAAGACATTCAGATTCGAGCCCGAAGTCACGGTCAAACAGGAGTGCATCATCACGGCTTTTCAAAACGCTTACTATTACACCGACAGTCTCGAAGAGGCCAAAGAGAAAATGAGGTGAGCTCTTATTTGGCTTAGCTACTTGCGAGCCGCGTTATTTTACATAAAAATAACACCCGTTGTCTTTCGTCGTGGTCGTTCAGGCAATTCGCGAGCCAAATAAAGCGACCGTTCGGCCTGCGCTACAATCCCTACACGCAATCGGTGGAAGTCCTGACGGACGCCCAGAAGATAACGGCTGTCGTGAGCGAATTGAGAGGCGATCTGTGCATAGTCTCGAACGCTCTGCGCAAGATACACGAGCAGGACGATAGCGTGAACGTCGAGAGGATAACGAGTATGCTGACCCAGGGCATAGACCTCCAGCTCGACAACTCGCCCTGCTCCTCCTCGAGCAGCGACTCCGACGACAAGAGTCCCAATAGGGAGGATAAGCGACGCGCTCGGGACCAACGTTCCACTGATCATCTCTCTTAAATCTTAGGTTTCTTTTTTTTTTTAACTAGTCGCTTGATCCCCACCTCGGTCTCGCAGTCTCAACATCGTGGGAAAATTATCTTTCGTTATTTTTATCTTGGGTGCGCTGCAGTTTGTGGCACGCAATTGGTATTAGTTTTAACTTGATAAAGGGATTGAGTGGTCATTTTTCAAGGATTGAGCGTATTTGGAGATGATTCTGTACAAATAAGTCGGGAGACGTTATGTGCTAATTTAAAACTGTCGATGAAGAGTTTACTACACGAGTAAATAGTTATATTTGTATAGTTCTGATTTTCAAATTCTTCAATGTATGCGCTATAAGGTTTTGGGATTTTTAGTTGTTGAAAAAATGTAATTATTAAATGTTAACAAATGAAATACAGACAAAAATGTTATAGATGTCCTAATAACTTTAGTTATTATTCCTTTTTTAGACCTTCTCATTATTTCGTTTTATTCTCGTTAGTTATTTGTTAATTAATATCTTAATTATGTAAACAAAAAGTTTAATTTAAAACAATTTTTTTTTCTTGTTATTTACTATTTTATGTAATTAATTTGTATAAGGGGTTAGTCCCGTTGATTCAACGAAATAAAAAACAAAATAAATTTTATTTTAAATTTACTACTATTAAGGGATAAAATGTAAGGTTTTTAAATCGAGTAATAATATTTCATGTTTTAATTCATATCGCATACTGTTAAAATTTATTTAAAATGTACAAAATTTGTATAGATATAAAATTTAAAAAATAACATTATGTGCATAATATATCGTCAGTAAAATGTGCGCAATTACACAAAGTTATTATACTAATATCAGGATTTGACTTAAGATACAACCATACTTTCAAGGTTTAAAGGCAAAAGTATACTCGGACAGGGCTTTAAATAAACATTACCTCTAATATTATTTTCAAATCTACAATTTTGTATCATAACTTCAGATACATTCTGTAAAATATCTACATCTCCAATCTGAAAGTTAGTCAAGTTCTCAGATTCCACCCGAATCCCATACTCTTTACAATTTGTAAAAGAGGAATTATTAACTGATAATCTAGCTTTGTTGTTAAGCTGAAAAAGAGAATGTGTTTGAAAATACTTATGTGCCACTTATAATTGATCGATGCATAAGGCAAAAATTTAATAATACCTGAATTCCTTCGATACATTCGTCAAAAGTACATTCTGATAAAACAACTTCAGCTGAAGTATGAGCAACGATGCATGTTCCTAGTCCAGTAAAGTAAGTATTTTTCGCAATTAATTTGGTTCCTGGTAAAACCACAATTCCAAGTTTTATTACACTTTGATTATAAACTACAATACGACAGTTATTTAATTTTAATAATCCCTTCCTCATGAGAATTCCAGCTTGCAAGTCTTTTAAATCAATTGTAATATTCTCCAAAAGTACCTGAATTCAAAAGAATAAATTTTAATACAGTACTATTAATTTTAATAATTTTAGTATTATATAATAAATGAAATATGTATACCTCTTTTCCTGAAAAATCTAGTAAAGATGGCCCAGTTTCTATTTCTCTGGGAATTATAATTGTTAAATCTGCTTTACCTATACCCTTGACTGTTCCTCCTGCTTCTAAATTCCCAGAACCTTTAATTTCGTGTTCTCCTTTACCAAGAAGAATAATATCCCCTTCTTCAGAAGTGTCTAAGGCTTCTTGCAAGCAATTAGATGTTCTGAAAAAAATTCATTAATATATTATGTATCAAATAATTCAGTTCATAAAAATTGAAGCTGTATTCATATAAATGATTTAAGAAATGACAAAAATAATTACTTTGTAAACTTATTAGAAGGAAGAAAATCTTGAGCTGACTTTAAAGCTTCTATTGTTTCTTCTAAAGATCCTCCAAGCCATACAAAATGAGCTTCCGACTGCTGACCTCTTGTTTTTCTTCGTTTTAATTCTACTTCATAACGTTGATTTTTAACTAACATATCTCGCATGGATGGATTTTCCAAGACTTCCATCTCATTTTTAATCTGTTGTAGACGAAAGTGGAGTTTCATAAGATCACGTACTCTACCGCTTTCTAAGTCTTCGTCATCTTCATCTTCGTCATCAGACATTTCTTGCTCCAATTTAGTGATTTTAGCTTGAACATCACGACCTTCGCGCATTAAAGTTCTAATCACATCACATGCTTTTTTACACACAGCTCCTCTTTTCATTTGATAAAATAATCTAATTCTAACTTCTAAATGATTAGTCACCCAGTCTGCGGAGTTATCATCATCAACATCCCAAGGCATCCACAAATAATTATAAAAGAATCTTAACTGATCTATACATTCTGCTGTAGCAATTATATCCAGGGCAGTATTTTCTTGCTCTTTCGTTGGGTAAAGCTCTATTAAAGGTACATCATACCGTTCTGGTAAATGAATATCATCTTGCACAGCAACAATTTTTACTAATGCAGAAAATTCTGCAAAATCAGTATTTTCCACTTCGACAGCAACTATCGTAGGATAATGAATTTTGAAATCTTGACATGTCAATCGTGGTATTTTCCAGAGGGCTTGCCATCCTACGGGTTCTAAAATCAGTTCTATATGACAAATCCACTCAGCACGAACTTCAGAGGCA
Source organism: Megastigmus stigmatizans (assembly GCA_900490015.1). Taxonomy (NCBI): domain Eukaryota; kingdom Metazoa; phylum Arthropoda; class Insecta; order Hymenoptera; family Megastigmidae; genus Megastigmus; species Megastigmus stigmatizans. The sequence continues at coordinate 33,502 of UELV01137306.1, forward strand.
GGAATCAAATCACCATCACGACCCAGGATGTTGGTAAACTCAGTAAGTCTATCATGATAACCCTTTTCAAACGTGTATATCTCCATTATATCAAACCTAAAATATTAAATATGTAGCTTAATCTTAAAATCATTTGTAACATTCAAATTTGTAAAATTCAAATAACTAGAGATATTGTACTAATAATTAGATACTTATAAATTTTGCACAAGTAAGCCTACCTAAATGTTATTCAAATATGTGAACAATTCAAATTTCATTACCATTGTATAAAATATATTCTTTTTAAAACCACTTACCTACGAATGACAAGTCAACAAAAAAAAAATGCACAATGTCTGAAGCACTTTTATTTTTTATTTACTCTATAGCTCTGAACCAAATTGGTCTGCGTTTATTTGTGAAAATTCGTTAACGGCATGGCAGATTCAAAGCAAATATTTGAATATACTCAAAACAGATTGACAGTTGGATTGGACTCATGCTTCAAAATTCAAATATATATATGTGGGGGTGATCATGGGAACTGGTTACTGGGATTAACGATTGACCGGACGGACGACGCAAATAACGTGCGAATATTGCGAATGAGCGCCAAAACCTGTTTAAGATGGCTAGGTGGCGCTTTCGAAATTCTTTAAAGCAATTCTACAATTGTAATATTACTGTTGTAGATATACCAGCCTATACCTACAGTACAGTGTATATAGTTTAATCATCAGCTGATTGCTAATACTTATACTTATGATGGTTTGATGTCTATTTGTGATATAGACTACTATATTATAAACATGTAACAATTTAAAATAAAGTCGTAGTTTTTCAAATGAAAATATACAGGTAATAGATAATAGAAAGTCCTTTTATATGACAAAACACTTTTTTTTACAGTTTTGTAACTTTATAATTTTTCATAATTTTATTTCTTTAGTTTAAATAAATTTTTTACATTAAAATTTCATCTCATTTATAATGTAATAATTTCAATGAAATACTTATTACTTATACAAATGTAATGATATTTAATTCTAGATTTAATTATGGACAACGATCAACAGTCATGTCAAAAAGAGACTGTGCAGGATATGTTATTTAGGCTGCAGGAACCAATTGTATTTAAAAATATACTGTGCACCACAGAAGGATCAAATTGTTGGAAACTAATTGATTGGAGTTTTGAGGATATTGCTGAAAAAACAGAAGATATAAAATTACCATTCAGGGTTGGAAAAAATCAAAAAACATTAGTAATTGAAAATTTATAAAACGTTGCTAAAAATATTTATTTAAAAATTAAACAATACTGTTGACTTACTGCTTTTTTAATTTTAGAACCCTCAATGGGAAGTTGAGACACCAGTTGAATATAAAACTATGAAAGAATTTTTAAATAATGTAGGACAAAGCAGTAATCCACCTAATTGGTATTATTTTGATTACAAGCGCATGAATGAATGGTTTAAGGAAAAACCTGATATTTTAAATTCTTTTGACTGGCAGCAATTTGAATTAGAATTAGATGGATCTGATTCAACAATATGGATTGGAAGCAAGGGAGCACACACTAATTGTCATCAAGATACTTATGGCTGTAATTTGGTTGCTCAAACACATGGCAGGTTGGTAATATTAAGCTTTTCAAACTGGCATTAATTAATTAATTAATTATGCAATGAGTGCAATGACGTAAGACATACAATTTAGAAACTAAATAGCTATGACTCAATTTTAGAAAATTGTGGTTGTTATTTTCACCTGAATGCAGTGATCATATGAAATGCACTCGTGTTCCATATGAAGAGTCAACAATTTATAGTAAATATAATTTTTTTTCACCAAGTGAGAAAGAGATACAAGCAATTAAAAATATGCCTGGTAGTGTGAAAATGATAATACTTGAGCCCAAGGATGTACTTTTTATTCCTAAAGGATGGTGGCATTATGTAGAATCTTTGGAAACTAGTCTAAGCGTCAATATATGGTTACCCTTAAAAGAAGATTGCCAAGCAAGATTAAAAGAGACTCTTGTAAATTTAGTTATGAGTACCATAGGTGATGTTATCCAAAAAACAGTGAATCAGCCAGAAACAAATTTACTAGAATGCATTCAATTTGTAAATATATTAAGTATTTGATTATTTTATAATAATATAACTTATATCAATTAATTTATTTTCTTTTCCTTTTTTAGATAGAAACGTCTATTAAAGAATGCAGGGAATTAGAAGAAAGTACAGAAACTTTACAAAAGCAAAGAGATTTAAACTTAAATAACACAGACTTACTGCAATCTTTAAGATTAAAATATTCAAATCATGTTAAACAACTTTCTAATTTGACATCAGAAAATATATGTGATTTTATAAAAAAGAATAGTGTTAATATTGAGGACACTACTAGGACTGAGCAAGATATTGATAAAATTGACACTGATCCATCAAAGTTAAACCTTATTGAAGGAGTCGTTGATGCATTTTGTGATCCATCTGTTATACTAAAAGTTACACAAATTTTAAAAGATAAATTTATGTAAAATTATAATATAATATAATACTTTTTATAATATTATTTTTGTAAAATAAATTTTGAATTAAATTATATGGAGACAATAGCTTGTTTACTCTTCTCAGCGCTCGTTTTATGCACCGACACACATGAGAGAGAGAGAGAGAGAGAGAGAGAGAGAGAGAATGGGCATTTGGGCAATGATAGTGCGCGCGAAAGAATTAAAATCATTTTTATGCACGAATGGATACCTAATTAGAATACAGCGTATACTTACGCGTGTGCGATTAGGATGTCTTCTACTTATAGTTTATGTTCTAAGAGATGCACGCTGTGCGCTACCTTCTGCAAAGAATCTTATATAGATCTATTGTGTTTCCATGTGCTATGTTTTAGCTGTACACCAGGTCGATATTCCCAGAAAGCGAGATTTCTTTGTGGGATTTCTTTGTCCCGTTAACAGGAAAATTAGAACACCTTGATTTTTTTCTGAATGTTAAAAATCTTGAGCGAGTTGCAAGATTTTGATGGAAAGTAATTGTACGTGGCAAGTATAATATAGGTACCCTGCAAAAAGGGTTTGATTTAATATACTTAATTCAGCTTTTGTAGGATCTCCCTCGGCGAATAATTGCGCGCGAAAGTGAAAGGTCATTTTCCTCGCGAGATATTGCATCTTCATTTAAATATTCTTTTTCTCATTCGAACAAGTCTATAATTTTAGTTTCATGAAAATTTTTGTTTATATCTGTTCTTGTTAGCTGAGTTTCGTAGTGATAAGCTGTTGAAATTTTACGACTTGCAGGCAATAGGTACCTAGTTATACCAGAGATTGTAGTAGGTTAGTTTCTGCTTACACAATTTAACTCAACACTGCTCGAAAGGTTTGTTTTGGTCCTATTTTGTATTATTTTTATGAATATAAGCGAAATGGATCATCTAAAACAAGCGATCGTGCAAATTTGAAATTCGCAACAATTGCTTTGCACTTCCGCATAGTAAACTAAGGTAAAAGACCCAATACGTGGACACTTGAAAAAGATCGGACAGTGTTAAACAGTCTTAAAAATTAAATCACCAGACTATGTAAAGTAAAAAAGAATCATAAAAAATAAAAAAGAAAGTACCTAGCTATAAGAAAAACGCATTATGTTTACAATTTCTAACGGAAATAATTATAAAAATACATATTTTTGTTGACCATTTCAGTCATGCTT
>UELV01137307.1:0-13863 GCA_900490015.1 Megastigmus stigmatizans
TTCACTAAGAGCAGCGTCACCGTAAGCACTTGAGAGCATTCGATGAGCCTCAGCCGCAGTTTTCTTCAAATGAAAGCAGAAAATCAACACTTCCCGCAAATGACGAGAATTTGGCTCGAAAACTGACATCTTCGATCGAGAATACACTTTTGATGCAAACACAAATTCACTTATGTGCTGCTATCGTTATGTTGACAGATGTCCAAGCTTACTGTATGAAATTTTTGACCTGCCTATTTCAACCGGCACTTACCGCTGCAGCCATCTATCGAAAAACGGCGGAAGCAAAGTTGTACACCTAATACTAATTCATAAAATGGTTTAATTTAAGATTAAAATCCGTATAAATGTCTAAATCTGATGGGCTTCGAAAGCGAACTTTTATATAATACCGCGAGTGTTGGAGTGTGTATGGTACTCATTTTATACGTGTACCATATCCGCGTTTGTCGAACTCATTTTCAAGTGTCTTAGGCAGTCCAAATCACGTGACTTTGTGCCAACAAACGAGCACAAGTTAAGTGCAAATTGAAACTCGCGAACTATATATACCCACATGTAATTGTATATGTATATGTCGATTCCCACTATCTATCGGTGCGATTTCTCACAGCTTCTATATGTTCAGATGATAAATTGGGAAATACCAGTCGAGACGTACGCGTTAAAGTTGGGAACACCTTCGCCAGAACATTCCGTGAGATTAGGATTTTTTTTTATACGCTAAATATATATATACACCACATTATCGTAGATTGTTTAGCTCGCTAGCGTTTGCCAGTTTCCGATTGTTTTCACCGATAAACGTAAATCGGACGAGTAGCTTTCCAGTCCGGTTTGATCGATTTTATAGATCATTCTTATAGTTTTTAAGATTTTAAATTTTTCAGTAAACAGTTTTCTTAAACTTTGAGGAAGACGGTAATGTGCCCAACTTTATTTAAATTTTAGCCAAAAAAAAGAAGACATCCAATAGATTGTCAAAGCCAAGCTCTATTCATCTATTCAATTCTAAGCAACTATTGCTACAGAGAAAGCGTCGATTATTTTCACTAAACTCACTTCAAAACTCGAAATTATAACTGTGTATGGGTGATATCATAAAATAATCTTAAAATATCATTAAGTAATACGCTCCTCCTTCGATGAAAAAGTCACTAAAGTCGTGTTGTGAAAAAATAGGCGGCTCCCACTTGAAATTAATTTATACAAGTTTTAAAAAAGGGTAGTAAAGAAATTTTGTTATATAAAATATATCCTAAAGTACACTCTAGGATACAGTAAACATCAAAAACTTTTTTTTCCATATTGTTGCATTTTAATTTTTATTTCAATTAACATCATTCTGTTTCGTTACAATTTCAAATACGCCGAGATACGGCAACCCGTCGCACATGGATGTACCGATAGAAGTGTAAGATCTATATACATATATATCCATCATATCGTTGTTTTGTATTTTTAAAATAATATAGATATTTATAATTTTTAAAAAAGTGTCAGTGGTATTACGTAAAAAAGGATGAATTGTTAAATATATGTTATAATAATTAATATATTATTGCAAATAAGAAAAAAGGATACATATGCAAAGAAAATGAAAGGAAAAAAAACACTAAAATAAATATTAAAAATACAAATAAAATTGTTTTTAATAAAAGTTTATTTGAAATACTGTTTACAAGTTTTTATGCTTTTGATTGCGCTTACCGCATCAGCATTTAAGTATTTTATTTTTTCTAAATTATTCAATGTTATTAATCAATTCTACATATACATTTTCAATAAACGCAAATATTTTATATGAGCGCGTAAAATATTATAAAGTCTTCCAGGCTGTTTTCGTAACATTGATTACTCTAGTGAATCATACGTTGTAAAAAAGAAAATAATTTAGATAGTCCTGAATCTTTGACTAGACTCTATTGAGGTTTTCACGTATTCCACATATATATATATATATGTATCTAATCCCCTAATAATCCCTTGCATCAATATAAATAAAATTAAATATAAGTAAACCTTTTGCTATTTTTATCAATTATTTCGGTAATTTAAAAATAATTATCATGTAGGGCGTAATTTCTGCTTTCTTAAGGATTTTCAACTAATAATTTTGTCACCACAAATAACCAACGCGATATTCATAAAAAATTATTCTTTTTTATGAATTGCTAAATACATTTAATATGTATTATAAGCTCTGCATGAATTAAATAAGCAAATACAAGCTTGTATTAAAATCAATTAAAATATAAATTTGTTGAAAGTCTATTTCTGATCACCCCATTTATTTTATACTAGATTCAAAAATTGTTTATATAAATATATCAGGATTGTTAAATAATATGTCCTTCACGATATTATCGTCTCATTATTTTTCGGAAAAGGAGAACTCCAAAAATTCTAATGAAAATGCATACTAAACTCCCAGTCGATTACAACTTACAACATAATTGAAAATGAAAGTTTGTGAAACCATAAATTGTATGGAAGTAGATGTACGTTAAATAGGCATTGAAGATAATTAACGTTGATTTCAATGGTAAAAGTATAACGTTCTTTTAAGTTTTCTATAGGATTATGACATGAATTTTCTTACATTAAATGTTTTTTTTTTGCGTTCTAAACCATATTATAAGTGTTATGTGTTAACTTTTTTATAACAACAAAAATCTGGGGTTCTCCTTTATATGAGAATATAATTTTTATTATCAACGATTACAATAAGTTTCTGAAGTTTTTAATGATTTACAAATTATCGATATTTGCATGAAGGGATTAGCACCTTTGCACACTTTGTGATCGAACATATCCACCTAAAGCACGAGCCTTCTGATTGTCCACACATCCCAATAACTTAAGCTGCAAATACACAAAGTAAACACTCGGATAGAAAATAACGCACTCTTCTGTTCTAATAGTCTGGAAAAATACGAGCTGCTATAATTATGCTAACTTCTCTTTGTGGCAACGTATTGTACCTGCAGCGCACAATAACATTGAACTGTCCACGCTAAACATTCGTGGCCGAAGTTAGATCATTAACACATATTTTGAATTACCTCTTAGATTTACTTGTGAGTCATCGAGAATTCACATTTAAGATTTTCAGAATATTATTTCCTAATTCACATCGATCGACGATAATTCGTACATTTTTACATCAAAGTTTGATTATTTTATGTTAGATTAAAGCTTGATTTGTTTAATCTAAAATTCTAATATGATTCATTTATAATTATAGTTATAGTTTATTTATTCAAAAATGTAAAACATGTTTTACTATAAAAATTCTATATATGCTATGTTCATTACAACTTAAGTATTAAATCTTGAATTTCAATTAAATATATAAATAAAAAATCTAGCTGGTTTTTAATTGAAATATGATTTAATTAGTAATAACTTGTTAATTTATTCTATTCTAAAAATACCATTTAAAATACTGCATCATCCATAAGATCATATATTAGATAAAAAACCTCGGACAGTTTATTATAACTTGTTTCAATAAGTAGATTACATTCTGGCTTTGGAAATTTAATGCTATGTTTTAACTTATAAAATAATGAAGAAAGGAATAATTTACATAAATTAAACTAGAAGACAATCAATTTACTACCTACACTTTCTGCTATAATAGAATAAGAAATCCATTCTTCGAGGACTTCTATTTTCTGCGCGATGGAAAATTTAAGGGAGGGGTACAGATAAAAGAAATAAGTTACATATTGTGATAATCCTAGTTTTAACTATTGTTTAGAGAGCAAAACACCGCTTAAATTAAAAAAAAATCCTATTTTAATAAATTTATTAAAATAAATAACTTAGTATTTCATACATATCCTTCAGGGAGTAGCTTTTAAGGCTGTATAAATCATATGTGTATAAAACAAATATTAAAAATCTTACTCTTTACTAATTTTTCAACTGTACTCTACCCTCGTAAAAATAAACCGCGTACACTTATTATATACACATGATTTGATGCATTACGTGTTTTTCAGCACACTTTAACCCCCTACCTATGGATAGTTTTCGATATAACTGTATGGAAAATGGTTAAAAAGATCTAAAGAATCATGTGTAATCTTTAAGCCTTTCTCTTTAAGAATATACCATTGCATAACAAAAAAAAATTATAATGTATTTATTAGTTAAAAAATTAATGGAAATTAAATGAAATTAATAATAGTAGTTTTAAGCAGGACAAAAATTATCCATAGGCAGAAATTGAAGGTTAATACATAATAAAGAGTTTTCTGCTTCTATCTAGTAGTTTAGTCTTTAGATCGTAAAAAAATTGTAATGTTAAAGCATATTTTATGAAATTGTATTAAACTGAAAGTTTTCGATCCCAAGGTAGATTTAGTAAAACTATAGTCTTTAAATGGAAGTAATTTTTTATGCTGCCCAAAAATCTAATTATGAGTTGTGACATAAATATGTAAGCATTTGACTTCATGTACATTTTTATATTTATTTTCCAATATGGATCAACAACCTAATCCTAATGGCGAGTTATAAGTTAATATCCTGGAAAGCAGGAATATCGTAATTGAAGCTCAAAATTATGAATAATATAAATGATGTAAATGTAATAATGTATGAATGATAGTACACCCTGTGTTGTGCTATGATGGATGTATCACAAATTTCTTACCAATTACACTAATGAAAATGTACGAGAGATCAAATGCATACTTATCTTTAATTTATGTAACTTTGAAGGGTATTTGTATTACCCTGGTATTCATCTAATTTATATAATTTACTTTTTTTTACTTATAACATTAAATTCTTTTTTTTTCTAAATTATTATGATTAATTGTATCGTAAAGATAAATTTCAGCAATTCAATTCAGTTTTACTTAATAGGGATTTCTGTTTGTCAAAAGTTTCTATCGATTTTCACTGGTTGGTAGAGTTCGACCGAGACTTTTTACAAATAAATAATTGGTTACACAAGCGATAAAGTTTTTGAAACATTAAATTTTACGATCACTATACCTTCATATTTCTTAACGATAATTGTGCGCAAATGATTTTTCAAAACTAAATACAGAATGATAGTTAACATTGAGGCAGTGCTATAGCATCATCATACTTTCAATAAGTTTCAATTTTTTTTATATTTTCCTCAGATTTCCATAGTCCAACGAAAACTTGTGAAAAATAATGAGATTTTATGTGAATTCCTAAAGTAAAGCTGAAAAAGTTCTTATCTCCCATCCCCAAATTCATTGTCCCGTTGTTGTGTATCTACGCACACACTACTCAAATCTACGCATAGGCGTATTATTGTAAATGAGGGGTGCAGCATCCCATTCATCGAGTTCCTCGTTCGACTGCACAGCTCGCTTTGGACTAACTAACAAGGTGGAACCTCTTTTAGGACTACTAGGTGCAGACCTACAAGCAGCCCTTAACAAGCCTTTCTTGCCAAATCGTAGGACTTTGCCGCCGACTCGCGAATAATAACTTATGCCCTCCTCCTCGTCGTCCTGATCAGGATCCTCGATATCCTTGGTCAAAGGACTATTAGCTCGCAGGATGGGTGCGCTATTCGTCAACTCGTTGCTGTCGATCTGCGGAGCTAATTTCAGCTGAACGGCTACTGGAAGACGGAGTGGTAGAGGTGCTTCACCGATGTGTTCCACACAGGGGCATGAGCTGCTCGATGACCTATGTTGAGAAAAATCCATTGTTTACTTTTTTTTTATCTTCACCAGAATTTTATCACCGAACATACAAAAGATCGAAACTAAAAGTAAATATCTTTCACCTTGTACCCTCCATGCAAGACGATCTGCCAGACGAGCACAATCCTCGTCCATTACAAGGACTTCCATCCACAATAGATTCCAACTTGTTTCCATCTCCGCTTCTGGAACCTTTAGCCGCCTGGTCCAGGTGATCCGAACTTGCGAACCTCAGCCTTTTGGGTGACTCGCTCGAGCACCTCAGAAATGTTGCCCTCGTCAGTGATTTGTTTTTCAACGAGCTACGCGGCACCAGTGGATCGAGGAATCCGCATCCACCTGGCTGCATCCGATTCCCGTGGATTTCATGACCAGCTCGGCGAGCAATTCGTTCGCGATTGCGTTCCTCCCGCATTGTAGGTTCCTCGCCGATCAGCCAGAAGGTGAAACGATCACCCTTGCCTTTCATTGACACCAGACCTCGTTCTGCTAAGCTAAAACCTCCGAGTTGGTCCAGCAGCAGTCTTGTCTCCATGCTGCAGTGAATCCGTAAGGCTGAAATAATGTTATTATTTTTAAAACGAGATATAGTCTTGGATTTGTTTCAGTTTAAGATTTAGATTTTTTTAAATTATTACTATTAATATATTGTAATTTTGTATTCATTGATAATACTCTATGGCAATCTTTTTATCCATACTGTCGCATTGAAACTATTTTTAGGAACCGTTTTTAGGAAAGAAATGTCTTTGAAACAACAAAGGATCGTTCTTTAACAGAAAGGGAAAAAGCCTTACGTGATCCAGTGGATTCCATTCTACTAGCGGTATTGACCGTGTCCCCAAACAGACAATAGCGTGGCATCTTAAGGCCAACGACACCGGCACATACAGGACCTAATATAAAATGAGAAACAAATTGATGTAACTGTACGTTTTATAAATGAATATAGCAATCGCCTACATTCATCTTTGTAAATCCATAGTAACTATAATACAATATTTAATATGTTTACCAGAATGGATTCCAATTCGTAATTGTAATTTATCTAAGGGCCTATGACGAATGGAAAACTGTTTTATTGCATCTAAAAGACACAGCGACATACTCGCTATCTCTCCGGCATGTTGAATTCCATTTCGGATAGGTAATCCACTTACCTATAGATAAAAAAGGATACATGGACACGTTTCGTAATGTGTAATTAGAAAATCATTGTTATTTAAAAATGTACTTACGACCATGTAAGCGTCACCAATAGTTTCGACTTTATAAACGTCATAATTTTCAATTGTGGAATCGAAACATGTATAGAGATCATTGAGAAAGTCAACCACCTGTAAATTGTAATTTTGTATCAATATAAATTTAATAATATTATAACAACTTAAACAAAAGATAATGTTATATAACGTTAAAACTATATTATACATGATTGAAATATATCTCGTCTTTGGTTACTCGATAAATATTTTCATCATTTCTCAACTCTTCTAAATTCTATACTCTACTTCTTCACAGCTTAACTATCCAAAAGAAAAGTTGGCCCATTAATTTCACCTGTATCCCGAAAACGTTTATCCCACTCTAATTACTAAATCCAAGATTCACTTGATCGCGAAGGTGCGAGTAATTAACGTACCTGCAGGGGCGTGCTCTCGGCAGACATGGAGGTGAAGCCAACGATGTCGCTAAAGTATATCGTCACGCAGTCAAAGTTCTCCGCCTCGACTTTATGGCCGCGCTTCAGCTGTTCCGCCACGTAGCGAGGCAGCATCTCGTACAGCAAGGCGTCTGCGAACCCAAGCGAATCAAACTTTTATTCTCCTTTTTGGCGCCCAATCTAATTAGGTTTAATTGCCGAGTGCTTGCCAAGACGTAACGACTGCTTTTATTAAATGCGCGCGATGCGAAAGCAGTTGGTCAAGAGAACCCATAATTTTACGCGTTTCGCTTAATTTGGAATTGCTCTTCTTGTCCGCTGTCTGGCTTAAGAGCTTTTGAAATTTATGAGAAACTTCTTCATTTAGTTGTTTCGTCAACTGTACTTATATTTTCTTATCATTGCTCACAAAATCGTTCTACATGTACTCGTATAGTTGTGGTTCAACATATTCACGGTGCTTTTGAAACTCTATTTGCGAACGTTTGATCGATACTTGATCACGAGCAATTATAGATACATCTAGATACCAGTGACTTAAATGTCGTGCATAACTGGCGTGTTTTTGCTCGCTCGAACGACTGTAGGTCTCGCGAGGAATGTATTGGACGACATGATACGACGTTGTCCAGTTTCGCGTCTCTGTGGGCTGGTATAATTAATGAAAATGGCGGGGCAAGTTTTCGAATATTCTCAGCGTGTTGCGTATAGGATGCGCGCGATTGAGTTTAGGGCGCGAGAACGCGTCTTGCATACATAACAGACCGAGACCTAATTGGGTCATCATTGTCGCGCGCTTGTCGAATGTAACTTTCTCTTTCACAGACGCTTCACTTGTAAATTCAAATTTCTTGGTTTTGAATTGTTGATTGAAGGCGCGCGCGGCGTTATTCAATTTCTATCATGAATGGATAAGGATGCATCTTTGAAATTAGTCCTAAATGTAATGAATTTTAATCTAACTTTGCTAAGACACTGAATAGATTCGAAAATATATTAATTTCGCAAATATTAACGTATTTATACTATTCAAGAATTAAGCAAGTATTCATTTGGCAATTGAAGAAAATTTGTTTGAAATATAGTCAATGCGAAGTTGTTAGCTAAAAGAATGATAAATGAAAGTGTACCGGTTTTCTTTTTCTCCTCGGATAGCTGATCCGTTCGCTCGTCCACCAAAGCCTCTAGATTATTCGCGTATTTTTCCATCATAGCCATCATGTTATCGAAAATGTTCGGTTTCCTGCAAATAATACAGCGAGCCAATAAAACAACGTTGATCGATCTATATCAAATATTTTGGGAATGTACGAATTTATACTCACATGCCTTTTCGAAGTGGTCGCAGTCTATTTCTAATTACTTTGAAATCAGGACGGATATCTGGATTTTCAGCCCAGCATTCCAGGAGACAATCCCGCACAAAGTCAAAGCAATTTTCTAGCTGATCCAAAGGGGGCCTGTAAAAATAAGCTCTCCGTTCATGTCATTTGTTGCGAAACGGTAAATGCGACTCTGAATTTATTTTCCTGTCACTCGCTTGTTCACTATTTTTAAATTTATTTTCGTTTATCGACTCTTTAACATAATAGTTTTCCAAGCTTTGAAGTTTGGAAATGAAGCGAGTCAAAATATTGTATAACCCACCATTAAGCATAATAATAAGCGAAATGAATTGAAATGATAATTTGTCTTTACAATGAATGTTACCGCTCTAAATTGTTTCTTTTATTAAAAGTAAGGAAGTATTCCTTAAGCAACTAATTTATTGTACAAGGGGGTAATACATTATTTTTGATAATATGTTAAATCCCAAAACTCGCAGTATACAACGACAAGCAGAGAAAGCAACTCTAACATAATTTGTAGAAAACAATTCCAGAGCGAAGAATGCGCAGGGCCATCCGCGCACCAAATGAAAAAAGTTACCGAAACAGGGGAGCGCCTTCCTCGACGCTGATAACTTTCTTCAAGATATCAGGCGCGGACAGCTCGGTAATTCCGTAAGGTCCGTGTCGTCCCTGCAGCTCGTATAGAACGATGCCAAACGAGTAGACATCACCCTTCTGGAAGTCCCTCGCCGTCGGTTCTATACTCCTTGAACGCAGCAATTCCGGCGCCTTGTACAACAGACCTGCGCCTCGTCCAAGATTTGCATTCAAAATTAGTTGGGAAAAATTAATGAAAACACAGGTATAGTCGAATGTTCGTATGCATATACTATTTATATTTACCGCGATACTTTTTCATGACGTCCGCGGGCTCGAGCTCGGCGTCGCGCTTAAACTCGTGCAGCCCGAAATCGGCGAGTTTAACGACCCAGCGCGAATCCACCAGGCAATTCGACGTGCTGAGAGAGCCGTGAAATTTTATGACGGACTCGTGAAGATAAATCATACCCTGCGGAAATGAGCGCGCTGGATTAAAGGAGTTGGAAAATTTACAGCTTTTTGTTGTTTTTTTGTTGTTCGCGGCTATATATATTTTGAGTGATAACTGTTTTGTGCCAGCAAAGAACCTTTTCATCTGCTATGTACGTAGCTTTGAGTGTTTCAGAGAGAGAGAGAGAGAGAGAGAGAGAGAGGGGGGGGGAAGAAATTATTGCTACTAACCCTGACGATGTCGCCTACCAGCGATGCCATGAACATGTTGTCCAGCTTAATGTCTTCGTTCTCGAGAATATCCTGAAATCAGTTTAGCGTTTATTTATACATTTTTATTTTTTCGTTATACTCAGCATAGCAAATCTCGAAGAATTACTCTATCGATATAAAACTTAAAGAGCTTGCGTGCAAATCACAAAGAAAAGGCTACCTTTAAACTGCCACGAGCGCAATACTCGACGACTATGCAGATATTAGGTGGATCGGTGCAAGCTCCGATAAAAGCGTTTAAATTGTCGTGTCTTAAATCTCGCATCTGAAAATGAATTATGAGATTGAATTGAAAATTTTCAAGACATATTTTCTGATCTTGTGAATAAATTGTGTACCACTTTAAGTTCTTTTTTCATTTCTCGGGTGATTTCGATAGATTTTTTCTTCACTTTCTTTACCGCGAAAATACGGCCTTTGTAAATTCCTACTTGTGTGTAGATCATGGAATAGCGAAAGTCAGCGTCAGGATTGGAGCTTAGAGAGGCTTGACTAGTTCTTACATGCGGTTGATTTGGAGCCTAAAAGTGACATAAAATTTTAAATTTTGAAAATTTTTGATAGTTAGTTTTGAAAATTATTGTGGAATAATTGATTTTATTTAAATACAAAGAATTTATTTTGCATATTATTATTTAAATTAATTCCTGAAAAATAAAAGAAATCCAACTTAGCGATAATAAAAAGTTTACCCACGAGTTGAATAAATAATCGTGAACTCTACTCTGCAATTCATATATTATATCATTTTTTAACGGAAAGATCAAAGCGGGTGACGAGTTTAATGAAAACCTTGGAATTGTTCTTGAAGAGTTGTTCGCTCGGAGTCGTCGATTCATCTTTGGTTTCTTTGATCTCGATGTCTTTATAATTGACTTTCCAGAGCAAGGAATCCAGTTCTTGCTCGTACTTCCAGTTCCTATAAAGTATCAGAGATATCGCGACGAACACCAGCAACAGTCCTCCAGCGATCCCACCGACGATTTCTCCCGTATGAGCTTGAAATTTCATTACGCGACAGTTGTAAATCAAATTTATATATATTTTGACTATAATTAATATAATAAAAGTTACAAAATTTCAAAAGCGGACTTTCTTATCAATGTCATGAATCAATATAATTATTTAATTCTCTGAGGTTAATTTATAATATGTTGACAATTTATTACTTTTACAAAGAAATTATTAACATTCTTGGATCTTTTTAAGAGAGATATTTACAAAAAGCGTCCCAAATATTGGCCATAATTAAAAATAGTTTAATTTAAATTTACTTAATTATTAAAATAATTGACTGTAATGGTAATTAATTATCATCATTCGCAAGTAGGTATTATTCAGTAAAAACGTAATGAACTTTGATTTAAAGCCCTCTCAATTCAGATTTTTAAATTATCTCCTACCTAGAAAAAAAAATCCCAATAATGTATCCACGATAAAAAGTTTCATATTGCTGCTCAAACAAAAGAAGTAGTCAAACACTCTTTCAATCCATAACTCAAGGACCGAACGTTTGAGAAAACGCGCAAATCGAACAAAACGGCCGCTTATAGTAACTCTTAGACATTGTTTGAGCTTCGAGCTTCGTAAAAAGAAAAACGCGGAAGAAAAATGCATCCCCGATCAATCGTCCGTCTCGCTTAGAGAGCTCGCGAGTGCAGAAGCGAAAGAAAGGGAACGGTTAAAGGCGACGCCTTGAGCCAACGTCGTGCGTTAAGTAGAAACGAGGGCATAACGATGTGTTATTTTACCCGTGCCAACGATGTCGCATCGGGCAATGTAGGTGCGATAATGTCGCGCTGGAAAGTATTGCGCGACAGACGGAGATGCGACGACGGACGGTCGGAGAGAAATAAGCGAAGAGACAGAGAGTACTTATCCGGTATCTGAGATTTGTAGTGGATACTTGGAATAGTCGGAGTATTTGAACGTCGAATTGAAGTCTGAAGAGTTTCTGTCTTATAACGTAAGGTAATTTGCAGTTGCGTTGCTAGAAAGGACTTTTACGAGAGAGTTTCTAAGTGTCGTACCACTATAAGAAAATATACGTATATATATATATATATATTTTTGTCAGTAATATTGACTAATTAAGAAAAGAGAATTTGGAATAAAATAAAAGACTATATTATGATGTACATTCGTTAAATCTGGTAGAACGAAAAACTACTTTAGCGAGTGAACAGTGAGTTTGCACTTTAGTATTCGAGTAGACAGCTTTTACTGAACCTTATATAGTAAACATTCACATTCCAAGATTTAAGAGCAATATACATTTGTGAAGAGAAATTCTATACTTTTATCAAAACGTCGATTCGAATATAATAAAAGCAATATCGACCCCTTCAATCAATAAAGATTCGCTCGAAAAAGTAGCAAACAGAACATTTGTATACGTGTTGCAAGTTCACGTAAAGGTCGTCCTCGTCCAAATACGCACCTCACACCCTTTGCGATCGGTCACACATACACTTGTCTATAGTACCGCTACTGCGCGGCTACCGTCTGGTTTAACCCACTATATATATATAAGCGTATAATGTACATAGGAGAAGCCAGTGAGGGTTGAGAAAGCACGGCAGGGAGCAAGAGGAGAAGACGCGCTGGGGAGCTCGAATTAACGGGAGGCCATTTGCACGCTGCCGCGGCTAAAATGTTCTCGAGGACGTGTGAGGCTATCCACTCCTCTTTGCTCTCTCTCTCTCTCTCTCTCTCTTTCTACTTCGTTTTATTCTTCTTCTTCTTCTTCTTCTTGTTTGGGTGTGGCTTGTTTTTGTGCTGTACAGTTGACCGATCCGCGAGAGCCTAATTTTCGCCTTTTCTATACGAGTACTCGAGACACCCTATAAGATATCCAGTGTGTAAGTAACTTTGGTGAGTGGACAGTCGGATGGATTTGAGTGTGACGTGCGGACACGATGTTAGCCAAGATTTTCGCTGCCTTTTTTTTCAGGAATGACGATAAATGTATGCGAAATTTATAGCGAATTTAAAAAGTTTTTTAATTGTCGGAATATCAGAGTGAAAGTGCGATGTTGAGCGTTAACTGACAGTCGCAATGTCTTGTACAGGCGAATTTGTAGGTACAAGAGCTTTAAAGTAGCACTTTAAAGACTGTTTTAACTACTTTTTTGAGGTACTTTTTTTTAATGACTCAGTTGTACAATGAAGGATAAAATTAGTTTTCCTGCTAACACCATCAAGTTTTTAAAGTTTTAATTATTCATGATTGTAATAAACTTTACAAAGTTATACGATCTTGAGAGCATGCGACTGTGTTTCGAAAGGCTTATTTAATGGTTTATAGTGTTTTCATTTTTTTCACTATTATTCTGATTCCATATACACTGTTTTTCTTTAAGGGGGTGTCAAAGTCCTACAGTTACCACTCAAACTGTTTTACCTCTACACTCTTTACTGGATATGAATAATTAGTAATAACTAAATAAATAGGTAAAATTGTGCAAATCCCAAATACAGGTGCACTTCGTCTATTAATTATCTATCTTTTAGCAAAATTTCAAGTGAATATTTCAACGACACCTTCAAAAATTTCTGCACCGAAAAAATAAGTATTTGCATCGAAATGAGTGCGTTTCTTCGGTGCAGAAATTTTTAAGGGTATACTTGAAATATTTACTTGTAACTTTGCCAAGTGATAGATAATTCATAGAGGTAGTGCACCTGTATTTAGGATTTGAATAATTTTAAGTATTTGTTTAGTTATTATTAACTATCCATATCCGACCGATAAAACAGTTTCTGCCTTACCAACCGGATATTCAATAATTCGATATAGCTAAATAAATACTTGAAATTATGAATATTCCAAATACAGGTG
>UELV01137308.1:0-10862 GCA_900490015.1 Megastigmus stigmatizans
GTGTTTTAGCAAAAAATAAATCTCACCATTCGAAAGAACAGGTCAAAATACGTCGGATAAGATCTTTCCGAAATTTTTCAAAACCTTCTTTTTAGTTGTAAAAGAGCCCTCTAAGAAGTTGACTGAAAAATTGTTTATTAAATTTTGAGCTTTTGGGATTTTGCGAAATATAGCCATTTTGAAGAGGTTAAAAATATTTTAGAATCATGAAAAAAGTTTTCCCATAATATTTGAACATCGATTGCACCTTTTTTGCAGTATTTTGAATTATTGTCATTGCATTTTCCTTATGAAAAGAATACATAAAGTTGAAAATATCCAAATTTTTTAGCTTTTTTTCGTGAAAAACACGCGATATTTTTTTGAATGAATTGGTTTCATCTGTATCATTCGGAAAGACTTGTGCCCAAGGAGTACCCGATGTCTTCACCAGAGTCTACTCCTTCTTGGACTGGATTAACAAGAAAATCGAAAAACATTAATGTTCTGCAAATAAATCTCTTTAGAATAAGCGATGTATAGCTATATTTATTTTTAAGGCAACGTTTTAAATAAAAAATTTAAAAATAATAATTTTTTTCTCTTTTCATCTTCTCAATTGAATCATTTATCTATTATGCTAAAGATATTTCTCTAGATACAATACTTACTTCTACAATTATTAGTACTTTTCGATACTATCATCTTACCCACCAGTTTCGAACAATATTTTATACCACGAGCGCCTAAAAATCATGTCAAATTTGCGATTTTTAGGTTAGAGAGGGATAAAAAACTATTTAAATTCGGAAACTTTGTAGAAACCTATTCAGACATGTAGAATTTGATAATTTTCGGATATTTTTAACGAAATCAGTTTAAGTGGAAATACAGTGGTTCAGTCAAACTATTTTATAGAAACACAAGTTGAATGGAAAATGCGTAGAAAATTAATAACTGAATTATTTCAAATGACTGGTTACACAATTGTAAGTAATGATTTCCACATATAAAAGATTTTATTCCTCTATATCTATGCAATAATTAATCTCTTTAATAATAATATTGTTTTATGGCTGTGATGCACTCTACTGCACATGAAAATTCTGACACATAAAATATCGATTTAAAATAATGCAAAAAAGTAAACCGCATATTATACACAGATAAAATATTATGGATTTTTGACTTAAAATTAAAAATTCAACAAAAAATACCAACTAAATATCAGATGCAGTATACAAAATATACATAAATATACAAACTGTAGCATCGATTAAGTACTGCATATATATATATATAACAATTTTCAAAAACTAGTTTTAAAATACTTGAAATAATGTTACAGTCATATCATATAATACCAGATTTCCTCGACAAAGTCTGCTAAAGAACTGAATCAGCAAAAATCGCTTAGAACTGCGTAGCGAAAATTATCTTATAGACGAAAAAAATCAAAGATGTCATTTTTTTTCATTCGCGCTCGTGGAAGTAATTGCGAGTAATTATATTATTAAATAAAAGGAACATGCGCGCAAAACGAATCATTATGCGAATGTTGACCCACCGCTACTTTCAAATGCGATATAAATAGACATGAAATAATTATGCGAGGGACGTGAAAAAAGAAAATCCAGCATAATATAATTATTCTTTGTCCCCATCAATATAATCTTTTTCCGATATTGGCACGTAAGCACAGCAGATTTAATTACTCTCTTTGTCTCACGCAGCTGTGAACAAGCAATTATTTTTATTCTGGAACTTATTCTATTATTTTTATTTCAATCGAGTTCTCAAGAAAATAATATATCCTCGCCCTTTCCACGCATAATTTGCATATTTAAATGCCACGAACGATTATTTCAATGAAGAAATTAAAGCAATTATCTACTTGCATAAGCTATGAGATGATTTTTTTAAATATCGAAATGCTGGTGCCATCAGTAGCTCATAATGCTTTAGTCGGGTATAATGGCGTAAAATATATAATTTTCTCTATTTGAAATGGAGAAGAGCAATGTGAAAATATATTTATGTCTTGAAGACTGTTCCTGAATTTGGTATTATTGAGTCACACTTAAAGATTTGCTAAAAGAGTGAGTATGGTTTAAATAATAATTTAATAATGTTTGCGCATTTTAAATGATACTAACAAATAAGAATATGAAATTCACTTAAGAAAAAAATATTTTCAATTTTATAATGCTTGACAAAATATTTAAATTAATATTATAGCACATAAAAATAAAAAAGAATTATACCAGAAGTTTTAAGAAAATTAAATCATTATTTTGAATTGATTAATTCAGAACGTAGTCAACTGGGTTTAGCAAGTCTGTAGGTATAAAAATATTTTATGATTTCAAATCAAGTAACATTCGCGGTAAGATTAATCGAGTTATACCCTGTTAAAAATGTTCGATTAGAAAAGCTCAATCGCTTAAAAATTATACACTTTTGAACTCGAGAGCAGATAAGAATAAATTAATCAATCATTTTTAATTGAGCATTTTTAGCTGGAGTTATCATCGTATAGTTTAAAAAAAAGGAAAGTATAATATATTGCAAGTATAATATTTGGTACGATCATACTGGATTTATTTTTAATTCAGATTTCAGGAGCAGTCTAAACGAATAAAAAAAACATAATTATGTTAATATAAAATTAATTTATGAATGCTTTCCTTCTTCTTTGGAAAGAGCTGTTATATCACAGACTGAAGAGGACTCTGTATACGTAGAAATTTTCCTGCTTGCTGGTATTCCATAATTAACAGGTTTGCTACACTTATCATTAAAAAGACTATCTCGTAATTGAAATTTTTCGATTCCGGCGCCGTTTTGTCGCGAGTTTTTTCGATAACAAATTTAAAAATAAAATAAAACAAACAAGTATAAATCCGTTAAATATAAAAATGTGTGTTAATGGTTTATAAACAAACGTATAGAAACTTTTTTTTTGTAGATCTGTCACCGAAGAAGTCAACCGTCGAAACATTTTAAATTAGGTATTTTGGTGACATAACAGTAAAATTCGATTTTACAGACTGTTTTTAGCCCATAAAAATCTGTTTCGTGTCCAGTCAATAAAATAAAAAAAATTTTAAACTGAGCCATTTTGTGGTAATAACTTGAATGTGCTGATTACAAATTGTATGTAAAATCGAATTTCACAAACTAGAAACCGTACAAAAAATAAGGTTTTACGGTTGGAATATTAAAAAAAACTGTTCGTCACACGGCTCTAAGATTTCAGAGCCTCGTGTGGTCGTATTTTACGGCGTTGCGACGAAAAATACTATTATAAATGTATAAATTGTTTACGAAATTCAAAATTTTTCAGCTTCTACTCGTATACCAAAGTATTATGGTGCATGTATATTTTTGTAATTTTTTGCAAAAAATCATTTAAGAATGGATATTTTTGAGGGACCTTATTACAAGACAAGCAAATGGATGTTGGAATTTCTAGGTTTGTGGCCATTTCAGAGTTCACGTAGAAGACGAATTGGCTTTTTCGTATTCTTCTTATTAAATTGCAGCCTAATTGTGCCACAGGTATTGTCATGAGAAACAATTCAACAAAATAATAGTAGGAAAAACGTATAATTATTTGCACAATTACTTTTACGCTTAAGGGAGTTCTATCCATTGACAACATTAGTCAAAATAGCGATCGCTTAGCTTGCGTCTGACTCGTGCAGTTAAAAACTAGACTTGACAACGTCGCATCTCGCTAAAGTAGCTTTTATTTCGTCTGCGACGATTTACAGTCCCTGTTTATAATATTTACCTGGATTTCCACTGGAAACCAATCGGATATCCGGGTCCTGGATTTTTGCAACTAATTATATCTCTTTAACTGGAGAATTAAGCTTTCATATTCAATTTTTTAACCATTTTTAACCATAAAAAATTCGAATATTAAAATTGAATTCCCCAGTTTGGGTGTTATCATCCACATGGTAACACCAAATATATGTACCAAATCTATGTGAACTTCAATTTTTAGTAGTTAGTTGCAAAAATCAAGGTCCTGGATATCCACCTGGATTTACCTGGAATTTCAGCTGAAAAAAAAGTACGCCCTGTTAACATCCTCTGAATCGTGGAGACTGACTCGGAAAAAATGCATTTCGCTTCAAATAATGAATTTATTGTCAGTCTCAGAAGTGATGGCATACATGAACTATTGAAAGTTACGTATGTTTGTATACGGCATTCATTTACAAGTTCAAAAAATTTTAGACACATCTGATCAACTGTTACTGAGATTGATACTGGCATAAAATGTGAAATTGCCTATAAGACGCCGTGTTACATTTCTCAAAAGCGATTATTCAATTACTTTTCTCTCGTGTCACTTATAAGCTTCATGAAATTTTAACATAAACATTTTAGAAATAGGGTAAAGGTTACAATTACTGCGTCATAACGGTGATGATGCTGTTATTTGATCGACTATTTCTTTGATTGTGAAGCATAAATGTATTCAATATATTTGTTTTATCTAAGAAGCTCTTTAATTAATTTCGACGAGTAAAATAATTGTAAACCTAAAATTTAATTAACATTTTAATAAATGGAAAAAGTATACGAAAAGTATGTATTACTGCGGAGCGAGCAGATGCGAATAGCAGAAGGCCAATTACTGCGGTAGGTCGTGTAAGTATTACTGTGGATATATTTATCTTCAACTGCAAAAGAAATTTCACTTTAATGGACTACGACTGGTATGCATGACAAAATACATTGATATAAAAGTAAATAGCATTCCATCAAGTTATGTGTCCTAGATGCAAATTAGTTTAGGTTCGCGTGCTGTAAAGTCTAGCACCGCAGTAATAGGTACATGCAATTTAACATGGGAATGTACCAAATACTACGTTTTTGCGGCTTTATATCGTTTAATTAAACCTTTAACACTAGAAAAATAATCTTTTTGTTGCTTAAAACGGTGTATTCTATAGCTAAATTTACTTCTAATTTTTTCATAAAGGAACAATGCAGCTTAAGCTGTAAGCTTTCTTTATTATAATCGACACTGCAGTAATACGGATACCCGCAGTAATTGAGACGTTTACCCTATTAGCTTACTAAGAAATTTCTTTTATTAATTATTCACATAGGGATATAACTTAATACAACGCTGTACAAAATAAAATTATATCATGCAAAACTTTACTTCGTTCTGTTCTCCCCTCCAAAAATTTATGTAAATTATTACACTGTAGGTCAAACATAAAGTTACACGTTTAAAATAATATAATATTTTGGTTCCATTAACAGATTCGTCTTTTGATCAAGATAAAAGTTAACAATTTCAACATCTTGGTTGAAAACTCAATGTGCATTCTATTCTCAGTGGCTTGTTTCGTGAAGTATGCGATCACATTCGTATGTGCTCCAGAGGTATATACCATATTTAATATATATAATGGTATACGATTACTAAACGTAAAGTCTGTCTACCAGCGTTTTTAATGAATCTTATTTTTTTGGACTCGCACATGTAGCTCGAATCGTTGCTCTCCCAAATAGTTATACACTGGCAAAAAATGACGGACAAGTACGAGCTCGAAATAATGTCGAAATACGGCGAAGAGGGTCGCTTTATGATTCTGTTTTACGTAGGTAAGCATAATAGCACTGCACATCCCATAAATACTCAAATTTTAAATATCGGCGTCTAGGCTACGTCTTTCTCGGATGGATCCTATACAATTTGTTGCCCTTCATGCCACCTATACTGGACATCCTTTTCCCTTTGGAGAATGGAACGCAATACGGTCTAGTTATGCCATTTTACGCGGATTACGTATTCTTCGATCAGATAGAGTACCATTACGAGGCGTGTTTCCATGCATTTACCGTGTATTTTGCAACCACGAGTCTCTTCGCTGGCGTGGACACCATTTACGTCGCTACTGTCAAGCATAGTTGCGGATTGTTCGCCATCATTTGGTATTCCTTAAAGTATATATATATATGAAGCATTATCAGATTTGAAAGAAAAATAAATAATATTTTAAACTGATTTATTTATTATATTCAAAAGTATAATTAGACAAGTAATTTTTCTGATTAAAATCTAATCTAAATAATCGTATTTGAATTTGACTTTAGTCGTCGGTTGGAGCAAATGAGTAAGTCGTCAAAGGATCAGTCGTCAGTAAGTTTCGAAATAAAACCGGATTCGACGGTTCATCGCGATCTGGTTAGAGCGATCACCTTACACAATGAAAGTATAAAGTTCAGTAGTTGAAATTCATTTTAAAAATTTGATAATGTAAATACGATTCATTAATTTTTCGTACATTTAGATGTGTTGAACTTTTAGAGGATACATTCAGCTCATGTTTTCTAATGACTCAAATATTTATAGTTATTGGAATAGCTACGTTAAGTTTTTATGTGAATACTTTTTATTTTATTATTATTTTCTAAGGACAATAATGTCTATGAAAAAAATTTTACAGTGCAGCAAAAAATATAAATATCTTTCAGATGCTTTGCATATACGAGCAAACGTTTAACCTTGTGCGATTCTCCTCATTAACATTGGGATTGGTTATTCATATATTGTACCTTAACTGGGTCGGTCAACTAATCATCGATAGCAGCAATGAAGTATTTAATTCTGCGTAAGTTTCTAATAGCTTTAGCTTTCACAGTGAAATTTCGTGACGATGAAAGATATTATTCTTAAGATCAAGCAATTGTTAATTGTAAAAATTTATAAAAAAAAGTCAAAAATAGTCAAACGAAAGGGTTACCGTACTACAATTTCCAATTGCTTAATGTTTTCAACAGTTAAAACGATTTTATTGTTTCAAAATAAATGTTTTTACATACTAGAATCAAATGTATACGTATTTTATACATTTACTTTCGGAGATAGTTTTTCGGGTCCTGTTTTTCTCAAAAACAATTACTTGAAACAAAAAAAAAACTAAACTTCTTATGTAGTGAAGTTCAAAAATTCTATGTGCTGTTTATGTGTGTCTAGCATGTGCGATGCATATCATATTTTAAACCACAATGTCGAAAATTATATTATAATGCATTTTCCGATTGATCTCAGATATTGTAGCGAATGGTATCTCATTTCCACGTCGTCACGACACCTGACAAAAATAATAATGGTTAGATCACAGTATCCTTGTTATATGACTGCTGGCAAAATAAGTGTTTTATCTATGGAAACTTTTGGCGCTGTGAGTCATACCTTTAATTGAAGATGAAGCCGATCCTTTTCAACAAGCATAAGAATCAAAATCTAATACATTATTTTGTCTTTTCTTTCAGCTTATGAAGTCATCAATGTCGTATCTCACGGTTTTATTATCTGTAACTTGAAGTGCGACAGTAATCTGTTTTAAAAACTAGTATATAAATATATAATATGATTGCTGACATTTAAGAAGAATTTATTGATTGTTGTTATAAGAATATGTATTCTAAATTATGTATCTTTTATCGATTATATGAGGATCATTGGATACGTAGTGGATGATAAAACAAAAACTAAAAAACACGTTTCGTCAGCATGGTTCGCTGACCTCTTCAGGCTAAATATTTTCAACACACAAGACAAAATTATATAACTTTCTACAACTGAAAAAGATTTTTTTATTTTACCATCCACTACATATCCAATGGTCCTGATCGACTAAAGATAACGAGCAAAATACTCCATCAAAGAATATGTATTAATTACTAGTTATAAGATTTTTTTAACGAAAGCATAATGATATAATTAATTAGACTTTTTTCGTTGTCGGTTTTTCTATCCGTTTTATGTTCCGATGAATAAATTAGGTCTTTTAAATAATCGGTATTCATTGACCATATAATATATATCGTAATAAAAATTGATATTGAAAGAAACATTAGGATAAAATATGTTGGCTTGTTATGCTGATGAGTCTACAAGTATATGGTATTCTTCTCATAATGGAACCATACTTATATTGTTTACACTAAACCTAGCCAATAGAAGAGGTATATAAGAATTTGGAGTTCGTATACCTACTTTAGAAACGTATATAAATACAATAAAAATAAAATTAAGTGAATATTTTTTTACGTAAACAGAATAAAACATTGAAAACATGATTCAAAAAAACATGTCTTTAGATGTAAAATGCCTTTTTTTGGCAATGTAAAACAAGTACCTATTAAATTGGCATAGAACTAATTGGCGTAAGCATTTATTCTTCACTAAAACTTTTTATTGCTCAGTCGACATGTTTTGCCTTTTTTCAACCGTTAATATTTATTTAAAACGAAAGTACGGTATGCGTAGATTAGTAAATCTTGCTTCATGATTTACATTTTTATTCTTAAAGTAGCTGCAAAATTACTTTATATAAAAGTGCTAGGTAGCTAAGTAGTGATAAATTACTACGCATAAAAGTATCAGAGCGAATGATTTTCTTTTTTAGGGCGATAGTGGCAGTCCACTAGTTTATAATAATACAGTCGTCGGAATACTAAGCAGTAGCGCAACACTTTGTGGCGAAGCAAATGATCCATCCGTCTTCACGAACGTTTCCTCGTGGGTGCCGTTCATTCGTTACGCTATGGAAGGTCGTTACACTAACGACATGGCTATCAAACGATTCTAATTATCATTATCGACGAATTTAATGCCATCTTCAATGTCGCGATAACAGTTATTCTATTCTTATCGAACGGGAATGATCGCGGGAGATCATTGAAATTCGTTCGAATAAACGATAATAATTCGTCTACGAATAAAAAATGATAAGGAACGGAAAATATTAAAAACCGCTGCTAATTCATTGGCATTTAGCTTTCTCAAACTCAATTGTTCTAATATATTGAAATCCGTCGCATAATGAGATTTATCTATATATATCATCTATATGAACGTGATGTTCCAAGAACCGACAGGCTGCAGTTACTTTGCGTGCCTGAAGGCGCGAGACAAGGGTTGAACACCAAATAGAACGTTGGGGCTCGTCGTTTACTCTGTCGTCTGCTTTGTCCTTCACCAATTTCCTATAAGGAAAGCGCAATGGTAAGGGAGAAGGACTAGACCGATCGTGCATTTAATATACATAAAACACGCGTCCTATATTATTGAACTGAAAATATTACAGGCGCGGAATTCGTTCCGACGAAATCGCATCGGTGTACGTGGAGAGGAAGTCTCTCTCTCTCTCTCTCTCTCTCTTTCTCTCTCACTTACATAATATATCCTATTATTTTCATATTATATTTTGTGTACAATAAAAATATTTTCATGTAATAGAATGATTCTGAATGCGGAAATATGTCAGAAAGTATTGTTATCAATACTCTAAACTTAAAGATTGCCAGATAGGAAATGTGAACAATTACAATAATTCTTCACGTTTTAGATACTTCAAAAGGATTAAATCGCTTTATCAAAGTTTTTGTTTTCTAAGAACACTCAAAGCTCAGGAAATAGAATCTTATGAATACTTTCTGTCATTAACTATATCAGTGATTAGTTGGTAGTTAAAATACTGATCTAATCCATTTCATTTTCCGCAGGCATGATTAAACAAAGACGTATTTAAGATAAAAAAACACAATGAATGGACAATTAAAAACATGTACTAGTGATTAGATACCCCTAGTGTCTGGATGATTTCCTTGGTTGTGATTGATCGAACGCGTGTGGACACTAGTGCTGTCCATTCATTAGGTCCAGTTAATGGGTTATTTACCTTACTAATAGTTATTTCCATAATTATTTTATTTGAAATTTTGTTAGATGATGCTAAAATAATCTATTAATTGAAAATCCATAATTTAAAGCAGAAATAGGTTGTCACATTTGCTACTTCATGACGCCAGCGTAGCTATAATAAAATATATACCTGTAGATATTTTTAGGCACGACTGCTACACAGAAGTGCCTTATAATTTCATCATCGCGAAAAATGAAACAGCTCAAAAAGTGGCATATTTTGTTACAAAAGAAATTTCTGTCATCAGAAAATTGAATTTCAAGCGTTCTCATATATGTATGTATGTGTGTAGGAATGTAAACAAATTCCACGATTATCTCAACGATATTTTTATCACAGATTACTCGTATGGTCATAAGAAACTGACAGAATCATAACCAACCTGATGCGCGATACGTTGGCTGAATATCAGCATAAACAAAAATATAAAAAAAATCGTTTTTTAGCTAAAAAATATTAATTTTACACAAAAGTACAAAAAGAAGATGTTAAAGAACACAAAAAAAATACATCTTTTTTGTACAGTAAACTTTCTCTAAAGTTAACTCCTTTCAGAGTAAACATAGGAAAACGCTTAAATTAGCTCAAAATGAGCACTTTTTGAGCATTAACATAATAGTATATTATGCACCATGGGAGTAACATGCGATTTTTAGTGTGATAGACGAGCTCGATGGTCGGCGAAGCCCAAGGTGCATATAGTATTTTATAGCGTATCAATTTCTCATAAAAGTTTTAAATGCAAAAATTGTAGAGCATAATAATACAAAATTTTTCTTTAATGAACATTTTTTACTAGTAGTGACTCATTTCAAAATAAGATTGGGAAAACGATTTAAAATGCTTAAATTAGCTAAAAATAGCCTCTTTTTGGGCTTTAACATAAAAAATATTAATTTCTCATAAAAGTATTAAATACACGGAGAAAAATAGTTCACTAAAAATTGCGAGAAACTTCATGAAAAATTACTATAATATTCAGCAATGGTGAGACAGAGTCGTTGTTTACTAATGTTTAGTAGACAGTATAGTAAAATTGAAGTATGCTAAGTTCTAGAAAATATTATTTTAATAATTACTATACCAGTATAGCAATTTTTAATTTATTTACTCTTAATTATTACTATACCAGAA
>UELV01137310.1:0-10142 GCA_900490015.1 Megastigmus stigmatizans
AGAGAGAGAGAGAGAGAGAGAGAGAGAGAGAGAGAGATGCGACACCGTCTGCACGCACACTCACACACATACACACACGGACGGGAGGAAAGGGGATGGATGTAGCGGTGGCTCTTGCCGATGAGCCATTTTAGCCCAGACTTTTTTAGCGAAATTTAATGCTGCAACGACGCACCGAATTTTAGCTCTTTAAGCGCGATATGCCATGATTTTTTCGGTAATAAATTTGTACTAGCTGCTGCTGCTGGCTCAGACGTGCGCGCGACCGCCTCTTTTTCTCGCTCTGTGCCCTTTCGCCTTCCTGCTCACCGTCAAAATAATGACGCGCGAGCGCGGGAGGTGACTTTGATCTGTGCGCAAGCAGCACCTAATTAGACGGGAGGAGCGAGTCTACAGACACATCCAGCCGTCAGCTGCCCCCGAGTAGAACAATTCCGCCTCTGCAGATTGCCTCTGCTCGATAATCGCGTTTGCGACGAGTCCCCGCAGAAATATTATCGACGCCGGGCGAAATAACCTTTTTCTCCTACATTTCACTAATTCACTGAATTAACTCGACTCTTCTTTCTCGGTGCAGCTCAGCATTAATTACAACCATTTTATAACGTACTTTTTAGATTTCCAGTCATTTTAATTATACATACTAGTAGGTCCATTTAAATAGATGAACACTTTGCATCTCTATGGTTACATTACATTTTTCGTTAACTGCAATATAAATTTACATAAGTCAAATATTACATTCAGCAATTATTTAATTATGCTGCAGGGCAGGTTGAATTTTATGAGCTGTTATTAATAACGATTGATTTACGTCTTTCCCAGTGTTCGTTTAATTCATTTTAAAATTTTCAAATGAAGATAACTGATGTATACTTATGTGTTTAGTAGCGAGATGACCAAATGAAATACTATTAGAAAGTATAATATATTCTCATCAAAATTAATACATACGTCCTACTTTGCAAACTATTTTGTATTGAATAAATTAACTCACATTGAGATAAATGGATATCTTCAAGTACTATATTATATCGTTTTTCAATCATATATTCAAAGTATACATTCAAGTTATAAGCATTCTCAAGCTGTGCACGATTACGTAAAAGTCCCCTAATTAACTTACATTTTTACGCGCTGATAAATTTATTAGTTTTCCATGATAAATAAATTGAATGATAAACGCGTGATAATGCATTAAATCTGCAGGTCTGATTGATTTCATACATTTATTCATGTTGATAACAAATGGAGAAATCAATTTATTTAATATTATCTAGCATGATTGAATTCTAGTTTGCGTATGCAGAAATGTATTTAGATAAAATTATTATTCCAGTATAATCATATAATAACCGGCTTCAATTTCAGTCGTATTATCGTAACGGGTCTGGCTCGCATAAAAAAATTTTCGTTTGGTGAAACTTTGTGACGGAAGTTTTGAAAAAGCTTAACCAGACTTAAGAAAACTGTGGTAGGGTGACGAAAAAATAAAAAAAAAATTTTCTCGAAGGATTTGAATCCTCGATCTATTTTGCTCCAGAATTAGCTTGCCTTCTACCAACTGAGCTAATCTTTTATTTCACTATATAAATAATTTCAATTGTTTTAACCTAAAACTAAAATTTATTCATATTAACAGAATTAAAAGATTAGCTAAGTTGCAGTTTTTTTTTTATTTTTTCGTTACCCTACCTCAGTTTCCATAAGTTAGGGCAACCTTTTTTGAAACTTTCGTGATATTAAGGATTTTTAGTTCTTGATGTTTGGGATTGTCTCGTTCCCCAAATTTTGACAAATTTTGCAAAACTTAAACTACCGCGATAGTTTCGCCAAACGAAAAGTTTTTTTGCGAGGGAACAGCTGCTGGAGTATAACTAAGGAATAATTAATACATCATCTTATTAGAATAATTTATAATCACCAACATTTTCTTTATTTAGACGGTTTAATCTCATAATCAATAAACCTCCTCCTCTCCTCTCCGTCTCATCTTTCTCTCTCCCTCTCCTTTTAATTAAACTTATATCACCCCAATCAATATTCTAAATGAAATTTTTATGTTAATCCGCATATTTACAAATACTCATCATGTATCATTAGACGTAAGTTGAAAGAATCCATTATGCTAAAGGTATTTCTCTGTTTTTCTCTTTACAGTTGTTCTTCTGGACACGACGAACGAGGGCAGTCTAAAATGGACAAAGTTCCCTTTCGGAAAGCAAGCCAACACACCCGGCGTGAGTATTCAATTTGTTTCGATCATTAAGCGATATCTGTGGCGTTTTTGAAACGATATTTCATATATTACGTGGCGAGCATGGAGCCCCGAGCTTGCAGAGCCGACTAGTCGACGAGGTGCTATATCCCCTCGTGCATGATTGATGACATTCTTTGACGTATAATACCGTTATGAGGAAATTTTCTAAATATTTTATTCAGATGCTCTGAATAATTTCAACGATTGCTCCGATCGATTATTCCCCACGCTGAGAATGGCAATTAGCAAATAATGACGGCACCAAAGTATTTTCCAATACGCGGCCGCGCTGTGAAGCCTCGCGCGACGTGTATTACGCGCTATATAGGCGTTCGTAAATTCCATTCGGCTAAATCGTGTTCGGAATTATTAATTGGACTTGCGGGGGGTGTTGGTTGATTGCGCTAGAATGTCAATTCTCGCGCCCAAATAGTTTAATAGCCATAACACCCAATACGAATATATCCGTTAATACTATACAGCCCAGCTATTATCATTATATGTTTGGTCGCGCAGTTAGCCAAGTCTTTAGAGGCTCGTAATTTATATAGTCAGTGTTTTCAATAAACAGATCAAATTAGTCGCTTTATCATTCAGGAAATCAGAATAACACTTATACTTATGCACATCTCGGAATACACGTATTCGAAACGCTCAAGATTTTAGTGAGATTCCAAGCGCTTATATATGATTCTGCATTTTAGTCTTTGGTTACACTCGCTCCCTGAATTGAATGGATTCTGAATTAAATCCTAGCATATTCACTAGTTTGCATTGAAATCGCGAGCTAGTGAACTGACAAATTCCGGGTTTCCCCTGCGCAGAGCCGAGTAGCCCATGATTCTGGACATTAAAATGCACCCCGCTTTCAGCCTCGTCGAGTGCTACTATATAGACGTGCAGGGGGCCGGTTCTGCTCTCGGAATATATATTCGATTTTTTCTTATTTTAATACGCTCCACGTAATATCTCGATATCTAATCTAATGAAATTGATGTGTATAAATACCGCGCGACAGCGGAAAGAATGAATTTCCGTCTCGTATTAATATTTTTCATCCCTCGCTGCACGTACATCGTGGAAAGCGTTAGATTTGTGACGCCCGATAATTTGATTCCTCGCGTGCGCATCACCATCCTGCCCCTCACTCCTCTCATTCCTTTGTTCGATTTATCGAGCAGCTCGATTCAAATATATATAATATATTCAGAAACTAATGTCGACTGATAAAAAGCTGGGATACGTATCGCGCAGGAAAAGAATCGTAACTTTTTACAGCGCTAGCCATAAAAAAGTATACAGCAACAATTAAGAAACGCGTCCTAAATATGCATAATAAAAACATTGCACGTACAAAGTATATTCTGAAATTGTTCTCCTCTCTCGCGCAGTCACTCGCCTTTACTCTCCACGCCGCCGCAACAGCAGCAGCAGCAGCAACAGCGTCGGCAGTTGGAATTTTATAGCGCTATTCTTATATATGACGCGGGGTATGTATATATACTGCACGCGTACGCGGGCTGGCATCGAGCGGCACAGATAATTAATTTCTGATAAAATAACCTTTGCCGCGGAACGGAGCCGAAGCGGCGCGGCGGGGCCGCAGCGTGCAATCTCTTTAAAATGCTAAAATTCTATATCGCATAAATTTCAAGACTGAAATTGCGCTACATGCACGCGGCCGTACGCAGCAGCGCGTATATACAGAGCCCGCAGCCTTATCTCGGGAGGATCGCGTTCGCATGCAGCGCAGTAAAATGAAATCGTCAGGATAATGAAGTATGAAGAATCGGCGTCCGATCGGCCGATCGCTCGCGAAATCTTCGGCGGGCCAAAGGGATCCTCTCCGAAGAAGCTCCGTAAAAACGTGTAGAGGAGAGAGAAGCGAGTGGCGAAGGAAAGGAGCGAGGAGAGAGAAAGAGAGAGAGAAGAGAAGAGCTGGCTGAAAGATGGTGGCCGCGAGCGGCTCGGAGAGCCCAAAGCCGCGAGCTGCGAGCGAAGGGCACGTTGCATTAAATCATAAAACTCGCTCGTGAGCTGCATGCTCGATACCGGTCAGGGCCAACGGTCCCGTGTATCCGCAGCTCCGCTGCGCTGCTGCACCTCGTATACCGACGAGCACCGATACCCGGCATCTCTTGTCCTACAGCGAAACCTCCATATTAGTCCAGATTTGTCCGCGAGACGCTCCTCGCTTCGCCATCTCTTTCTCTCCATCCCTCTCTTTCTTTCTCGATAACGAGTGCGATCCCGCGAGCTTCTCCCTTGTCCTCGATTCAGATGTCGACTTGTGCCGCAATCGATATCGTCTCATTCGGATCGTTTAAATTGCTGAATAATTAATCCTGCTCCGGGCGATCGTCCGGCCTTTTTAGTAATAATTTTCAGAATTTGATTGTGCGGTTTGGTAAGCTGATGCAACCAATACAGTGCGTAAGGAAAGTTTTTTTTTGTTTTCAGTATTGGACTGTTATTACGGGCAGATTTAATGCGTGCTTTAATTAAAACCTTAAGAGAACGTGTGTGCAGGACACAAAAAGTCGTGCCAGGTGGTTCATTTGAAACTTGAAAAGATCCTTATCTTCTTTTATTTATTGGCTATGCTATCGAGAAGTGACACCGAATAATATTCCAGCTAAAATATGTTTGTGATGTAATATGCAAAAGATAAGGTTGAGGTTTGGGAGGTGAATTAAATTTTGTTCGAAGGTAATTGATGAGTCATCTTATCACTTGCTTAACTTTTAAAGTGCCCCCTCGGTATCACCTATCAAAAACATTCCAGATTCAAAACGTCTCGCTCATCTGAAGCCGAAAGTTTGGAATTAAATTCACCCTACCATGGCATTTGACTGCTTAAGTACTTTTTCAAACTTTTTGGGTTTTTAGTATCAAAATGTGTCCAGAGTTGAAAATGATTTTTTTTTCAAGTTTCTTCATCTTTATACATGGTATATATACATCTGTTAGAGTACAAATTGTCGTTTAATCCCAGCTGCATGAATCGCCCAATGTCAACTCGAGTCGAAATCCATTTAGGTGGTACTTGCGCACGTGTACATATTTACAGAAAGGTGGAAATTGCCACTCGGTCTTGTAATCATTAAAATCGGTCAAGTCGAATCTCGTGAAGAAGCAATAATAGTCGTGGAGTGTGTATAAGCAGTGGAGAAACCGATCGGAGCTGTTCAGACGGTATTCCGGTTACGTACGTGTGTGCTGACTCAACTTCTCGAATTTTCGACGAGCTGTCCTTCGGGCATGCCTCGAATTTGCATTTCAAACTCTTGGGAGTTTTCTTGCCCCTACCCTACCGCTTCTTCTTCTTCTTTTTCATCTTCTTCTTCTTCGTCTTCTTCTTCCTCTTGCGCACGTCGTCGTCCCGTTGAAAGATTCCAGTAGGGTGATGTATATCGAATGTTTGGTAATCGATGTTGTACGCTCGAGCGCTCCTTTATATTCTCCGAAATAATCAAGCCAGGCTAAGTGCCAGGAATTTAAATATATAAAAGTCGAAAATGTCGCGGATGAAAGTTGCCGTGGAATTGTCTTTGTTTATTTTTTTTCTTTCAAAGACTTGACCAACAAGACTCGGCACAGTTTGCTTTATAGGTTTTTAAAAACTTCGAGTGCTTCAACATGTCAAGGAGGAGGGTATTTGCACTTGTCAGACCAGATGGAAAGTGTCATCTGGAAATCGTATGATGAAGAGGAAAGAAGTGCTTGTCACTCGACGAGATCGCGCGCGCGACCGAGAGAAAGCAGAGACAAAAAGAGTATACCGAGTGAATAAAGCAAATAAATGAAATTCACTGTCTCGCGCAGCTGATGATGATAAGCTATACTAATACAAGTCCAGAACGTTTGTCCCATCTGCCAGAGCAAGAGCTCTATAGCTATATGCATAATTCAGGACACGAAAATTCACTCACTCGTTAGAGCTGGCCCAAGTGCATACAGAGGCAAAACAGAAGAACCGAACGCACGACCTACGTGCAGGATTTTAATTCCGAGTTAATAAAGTCGTAGGTTTAGAAGAGAGCCGATGAGACGATGGCCTCTCCCGAGAGCCGCTGGTGGGCTAATAAAGCTCTAATCGACTCGTATGACTCGGCAATTCCGAGCTGGCGCGCTTTCATCCTCTCTGCAAGTGCATATATACGCTGATGTTGCTCTCGTCGTCGCCGAAGCAGCGCGCATGCATATATATACAGGCGTGTGTGCACACACACTCCTCGAAACTTTGTCAAGCTGCAGCCTCTGCTGGCGGTACTGGTGCACTCCTCGAGTGGCGCGATGCTCTTGTGCGATGCCCTCTCGTAACTGTAAACCGACAGGAATGTACACATTTCAGATGCTCGATCTCCTGTCCGGAGCTGACAAATTTTATAGCGGGCCGCACTTCGTCGCGGCTGGTCATCCAAGCGCGATTAAGGAAAACCGTCCTCTCTACACGCACTCGTTTGGATTTCGGTGTCTACTGCGCACCCCTTGGCCGAGCCCTCGAGACGAGGCGCTCATTAGGCTCGGGAGCCAAGTGGAAATCCTTTTGGTGCTGCAGCCCCTCCTCGAGTGGACGCGTCGTCGTCTCCGGCTCTCTTTCTCTTCCTTCCTATACATATAAGAGAGGATATACATATATATATATATATATCCTCTCTTCGGTCTCGGGCTTTTTCGACACTTTGGGAATGCCAACGATTCTCTCCTGCCCTTTTCCAGGTACGCAGGGCACACCTTTCTTTCTCTCTCTCTCTCTCTCTCTCTCTCTCTCTGTCTCTCTGTCTCTGGTCGCTCCTTCGCTGGCTTGTCGAGCGAGGCGTTCGCATACGTGGGCTCGCAGTGACCGATGCGCGTCGGGCGCCATGTTTGTTTTTCAGTTGTTAAGCGCGCAGCGGGCCGCCAGACAGGTTTAAATCAGCCTTTGCCAGCTCTTCTCCCCCTTCGTTCGCCCGCCACACGTCACCCTTCTCCTCTCTCTCTCTCTCTCTCTCCTTCCTCCTTATCCTTATAGTCGCCAGTTCCCCCTGCTTGCTTCTCTCTCCCTTCTGCGCAAAAGAGACTCACGAGGAGAGAGAGAGAGAGAGAGAAAGAGAGAGGAGCACGCGCTTTCTCTCCGCTATGCCCCGAGTCCTGCACACTGCTGCATAAAACGCAAATTACTTTTTGTTTGAACGGACAAATTAGAGAGCTGCGACCGCCAACGATTCCCGACGACTCTCTGCTTGTCCGATCGACGAGAGGAAAGAAAGAGCGCGGGAATTAGAGAATAATTACGGTCCGGAAGACTCGCGCACCTCGTACATATATATAGCTGTTCATTTCTTTGACGCTCTTTGCTGCCCTGTGTGGACACACCAAATTTTGATCGTTAGTGCAGTGGCGCTAATCGAGCGCGCGGCTGCAAATCGCCGTTGCAGCATAAGGCTGTTTGAAAAACCTCTTTGAGCATCGCAAGCGGGGCAAAGCTGTTGATTTTTCGGCCCGGCCGTGGCACCCGCTCGCTCCTCTCGGCCAACTGACGCGTATCGCGAGCTCGCGCTAAACGACTAATGCATCTCTTTCCTTTTTCACGTCGTTTAGTACGTTATATTTCGCTTTACGAGCGCGGAGAGAGAGAGAGAGAGAGAGAGAGAGAGAGAGAGAGAGAAAAGAGAGGAGAGAGCCGACGACTCGCTTCGATTGCGCGCCGCACTCGCGGAGGCTTTGACGGGGCCACTCCAACTTTTCGGGGGCCACGCCGCTGCCGATGCCACTGCTGCTGCTGGTGCTGCTGCTGATGCCGAGGAACGAGGAAAACAACCTTTTGCCCGGGAGCCTCTAATTATGCGCTCGCTCGTTTACTGCATGCCTACCTCTCCCCCCCCTCTCTCTCTCTCTTTCTTCGTGGTGCCCCTTTTTCGAGCCTTTTTTCACCTTATATGCTCCGAGCCCAGACCTACCGCTCGTATTTGCGCTACACATTTTCCACTTTTATTTGCTCCGGTCCATCGTCTCTCTCTCTCTCTCTCTCTCTCTCTTTCTCTCTCTTTTTATCTGCGGACTATCTGCTCCATCGACGAATTTTCATCGGCATCAGCTCTCGAGATTAGGCCATAGCAAGGATTCACAGAAAATCTCGTCCTCGGAAGTTAATATCAATATTTGGATAGTGCAGCAGACAGCATGTGTATAGGGTTAATTAGGCCCGGGAAAGGTCTGTTAAATCCGCGAGGTCAATAACCATTTCCTCGAGCAGCATCGCACCAGGACTTTTCTCCCGCTCTTTGTATTTTCTCGGAAACACTAATTCCCTTTGTCTCGGTCGAGTTTAAGGTCGTCATAACGCAATAACTATGCGTATGCGTGCATCACCGCTAAATACGATGGCAGAGAGCCGCGGGGGCGGAGGTGGCATCGGCCAAGGTTATTAATATACGAGCCCCGGGGGCGAACAGCGTCAGAACAAACAAGATAAACAGAATTAGCCGGGAGTATTTGAACAAGCCAGAGAGCGAGAGAGCGAGAGAGCAAGAGAGAGAGAGAGAGAGAGAGAGGGAGTCTCTCTCGTAGCGCGGCATGTCGACGCTTCTCGCTCTCTCGCCGAGGGTTCAAAACTTGCATAAAGGGACGTATACGTGCAGCAATCACCGCGAGAACGGCCTCGAACGAGGCCAACTTTCGACCCTCTCCACCTCCTCCCCCCTCTCTCTCTCTATTTCTCTCTGTTTCCTAGTGTGCCGTCTCGCTCTTCCTCGATATTCCGCAAACTCGAACAAGTGTATAGGTATATATATGTATGTATATATGCAGGAGTCGTGGCGCAGGAGCCTAGGCAGGAAGGAAACGCTTTGCTTGCACACTGGGTTAAGAACCGGCGAATCTAAATACGACAGCGAGGCAAGCGTCGGTGTCGGGGCAACTCGCTCACCCCCCGGGACTACGAGACAACAAACACCGAGGATTTTCTGCTGCTGCTGCTACTGCTGCTTTTCTGAACCGAGCACGCACACGCGAGCATATATAAGCGATCGCTTTCGCGTATATAGCGAGTTGTTACTGCCAGCCAAGGGACTCTTTTGTCAAGGGATATAACTGACAGCAGCAGCAGCAGCAACCCTTGCCTGGCAACAGACACGCGTGTATATACCGTACGTAGCTTCCGTTTGTTTTACGGCCACTGAGCCCCTGCAGCCGCTTCTCTGCACCAGATCCCCCACCTCTGCGACACGCGCTCGAGCAAATCAGACTCATTGACAAGAGGCGCTGCAGATCAGACCTTTATCATCCGGCACTGCAATTAATCAGAGCCGCGCATTTAAATTAGCAGCTATATGGTATATAAGCGATCGATTAGTTAGCTCCGCACGTGTAATGTGTTGGCGGTAGAACTCTTAAAGCTCTGGTGTCTCGGCCACTATGGGCCGTCGATGCTAATGCATGTCTCAATTAGAGCGAGCGAGCGAGCGAGCGAGCTTCGAATCAACAGCGCGTGTAGAAGAGAGCTGGGCGAAAAAAAGAGTTTCGGCCCCGAAATAATTTGATCGCGTGCCAGTCCTACTGCACAGGCCAAGCCAAACAAAGAAACAATTTGGGCGCTACCGTGTCGCGTATATATATATATATATATATATATATCCCGGAAAGTTGCTAATACCAGTCGACGCGAAATAAAAAAAAATACGGGAGCGGACAAGGTAACGAAGGGGTGTAGAAGAGAGAAGTACATAGTAAAAAGTCTTGCCGCATCCCGAGAATTTCTCTTTGCGCGTGTGGAGTAGAGTAGAGTTCCTCCGCGGTCGCGCATCATAAATATTGACAATCGCGGTGCTCTCTTGGGCTGAATTAATCAAGACCCCTGGCAATTGCGCCTCCCCTGCTCTCTCTCTCTCTCTCTCTCTCT
>UELV01137311.1:0-12815 GCA_900490015.1 Megastigmus stigmatizans
TTGCTGGGGGGGGGGGGTTGACGCGATTGTTGGATCAAGAGTTTATGGTGAGGGTTAGATCATTCTTTGGAATCTCAAATGTATGAAGCAGAAATCAAAATTGGAAAAGAGGGTTTTGGGGTGCGATAGGTGGATCTTGAATTAGAAATAGAGTGCATACTTGACAGAGAGAATCGTACATAGGATTTTTGATGAAGTCGCACTTTACGCTTTGCATCAACTTTGAAAAAAAAAACAATTTTACGTCCTCATCATCGAAAAATAATGTTCGCACCTCGGGCATAAAATATTTATACCCTTGTGTTATTTCAAATCTACTCAGCCATCACACACGTGGGTGTAAACTTTTATGCCCATGGTACGAAAATTACTATTGTCTAATTGAAATGCAAAACTTTTTTGGGTCATTCGCTGGTTATAAAAGTATAGACAACTTGATTTCATTAATTCGTTATCTGTGTATTAATCATTTGATAGGATGGTTGTTAGAATGCAAGTTGTTTGTCAGATAAAAATTTACGGTAGAAAATCTAACTCATGTTAAAATAAAAATCTTTCTCTAAAATAGCAACATTATTCTAACAATGACTTAATGAAAAAAATCATCGAATATATGAGCTGAGAAAGATTAGGATGAGTAAATTCATAATTCTTGTAGAATTCGTTATTGGGATTAGTTCTGTACATATACTTATACAAGGAGGAATATCTAATAAATTTTACAGTAAAATTCAGATTTTGGACAGTAAATGGAATGTTACTGAATATTATAGATAAAAACTACTAAGCTGTATTTGAAAACCAATGATATTAAGTTAATGAATATCTTGTACCATATTTTTTCTTTACAAATTACTATCTAAAAATTATGCATTGAAAATTCATAAGTAAATATAATTATTCATTGATTCATGTTTAAAAAAATCTTATTCATTATATATATACGTATAGTTGTAGAAATTTCTCTCTCTGTTCGAATGAAATTAAGAGAGATAAACTTGTTTTCATTACATTGC
Organism: Megastigmus stigmatizans; assembly: GCA_900490015.1. NCBI lineage: Eukaryota > Metazoa > Arthropoda > Insecta > Hymenoptera > Megastigmidae > Megastigmus > Megastigmus stigmatizans. Next base: position 1,017 of record UELV01137311.1, read on the forward strand.
AGTTTAAGTAAAATCCTAAGAGTAAAAGAATCAAATTGACGAACTCTTTCTAAAAAAAGCATCAAAGGGAAGGGATAAAGTTATATATCATCAGCTTTTAAATGATAAATAATATCTAAAAATTTGATAGCTACTTCTCGTCTCATTCTGGAATACTTTTAAATAAGATTTATGACTTCGCTTTAGTTTCGTTCTCACTCAACACCAGCAGAATAGTTGTGGTCGTACATCGCGAGACTCAAGATATCAGTTTTCGGGGTTGCGCATAGGGCCGCTCTTCGGATTCGTCAGATTCCTCAGCTGCTTGCTCCACTACATATTGCCGAATTCTTGTGGCTGTTTAGTCGTTGCAATAGAAATGCAAGTGCTCGCTCTAAATAAGCGATACGAGTTTTATGCTTCTTTCGAATAGGAAATCGATGTAATGCTAAAAGTTGTTTTTAATCAAATAATGTTTTTGAAAAATCTAAGAATTGAAACATTCGAAGTTCTTTTATGAGTAATAATTAATAGTTATTAAATGTTCAAAGCGCGTGCGAAAGAGTATAATTTTTCACGTCATTCATCGGTGAAAAGAAAATCAATCATTTCAGATTACTTCGAACGGTTTTAGTGTAGACAAAAAGCAAATAACATTCGCTGCAGTTTCCTATCGCATTTTGATTTTACCCGATGATGCTCTTAAGACTCGATATTTCACATTTTCAAACGACGCGGACACCTCATATCCCAGTATCGCGCATGAAACACGCTGAACAAACACAGTCGGCCATTCAGCTTTTTGTATGTACATATAAAATCGGCAAAAATTCCGCATAATGTCTGCGCAGTGCGACGTGTATCAGCGTATTAGCGCTCGGAAACATATATCCTTGAAAAATAAACATTTTTCGGGGGCAGCTGCTACTGCTACTGCCGTCGGCGCGTCGATCCGAGCTTTGGAAAGATAAATATAAGCCATAAACGAGGCGTGCGCTCTGCGCACTTATATGTCCCGCACGATATTTATTTTCCATTCTTGACACAGCAGAACTACTCTTTTTTACGATATACTGAGGAACAGAAATGACGGACTATTATTTTGATAAATATTTTCACTGTATCATGTCCGTAAATTTGTGCGTTCTATCTAACCCATTGAGTGATCATTAATTTGTTGTGTATACGAAAATGTAGAGTATTAAATTTTTTTTGAATTATTATTCATCTGTTTTGCAATTACAATTTTATCAAGAGCGTATATGAATAGCTTCTTACAATGTACGTACATGCGAAAATATGTGACTTTTATATATTTTTATGAAAAAATAGCTAGAAGATAATAGATATATAGAGAACGTCAGAACTTTCTGCCTATTTCATTGAATAATAAGTTGTAAAAAGTATACATTTTTTGGTTTATCGCTTCGTTATATGTGCATGCTTTATTCTGTGCGGTTCAAAGTTTTGTCATACATAATAAAGTGTCGGTGATCGCCTGCTTTGTGAATAATTATAAATATCAACATGAAATAGTATTTATGATGAGAATAAAACTGGCAATAAGCATAAGATAGATAAAGCGAGTCTCTACATTCAATTGCTAACATAGCAGTTTATAGTGTATCGAAAAAGAAAATTTAGACATTTAATACGCGTTTATTTTTCCTTGTCAGAGTTAAAATCGCAAAGTAAGTGATAAAAAGCAAGTCGGACAGTGCAGGACAACAAGTATATAAATAAAAGCAAAAGCAATAGTCGATGCACGCGCGTATAGTAACCAAAGGCCGCGAATTTTCCTAAGCGAAATTCACTGTGTACATGGAGCGACGGAAGCCGTCAGGCCAAAGCCATCCGGCGGTAATCTCGACGACGGCCGACGGATCACGTCTCCCGGTATACATCTCCGACACCCGCCGGCGAATATATTTACGCGACGCACTCGCGGCACTTGCAGCCTCTCTGTAACCTCCATTTAGGATGAATACACACACTCGCCTGCACACATATCCCATTTTCACTCTCTCTCTCTCTCTCTCTCTCTTTCACTGTGTCGTGGCGAGAGGGTGTCGGTTTCTAGTTCCAAAGTCAACAGCGAGAATGTCGCACTTAGAAGATGTATGTATATATATCGGGAGCACGACACACGCCGGCTGTCATCAGCGACTGGCAGTACAGAGCTTCCGGTCACTGTGTGGCGCTGATGATGGCAGTAAGAGATTCTGCTCCTCTATATCTTGTCAATCCTCAGACGGGAAATGACCGAATGACAGTCGCTCGTGCATATACGATTTAAAGGGTTGCGAACAGATATGTAAAAGCTCCGTGTCGATGTCGAGTTCTTTTTGTAGCTTTCGTGCTCGTATTAAGTGAACTAAAGGATTTCTCTATTTTTTCCAAGATTAGTTTTGTTTTGGAAGTTTGATGCAGGCTTTATATCTAAATAATATTCTAGACAATTTTATAACTACTAACTTACTACTTACTTTCTTTGAATTTTTTTCTTGACATCCATCAAATTTTGAGTATAATTTTTTTTACAATTCAGTTCGATTAAATCTGCAAAACTGATTTTAATGTGGATATGGAAATCATAAGAGTTCCGAGAAACATTGTTAATTTGATATAATTCTCATTGTTAAACTTTTATACTGAATACGCGATTATAAAGAAAGTTATGATATTATATTAATAGTCTTAAACGAGTTTCATTTTCTCGAAGAAGCACAGTATTTTCTATATTCGTAAATCATATGCATAAATAATATATTATTAAAGAAAAAACTTTTTATAAAATTATAAAGGAACTGGTGTCTAACGATTTTATCCACATTTTACAGAGTAAAGCTTAGCAGAGTAGAATATCAAAGCCTCTACCCACATTAAATATCGATCGAATCGCACGGCTCATAGGGCTAGGAAGGTCCCGACTGATTTTAGTTAAACAAATATAGGAGCGCTGGACCGCTTGCGGGAACGAGACGTAGAGTGCATGCGGTATATTTCCGAGGGCGGCCCGATCTCTTGGACTATATTCCACATCCCCGCACGTAAGTTGCTATAGAAGCGTTTCTCTGTGTGCAGTGTGTGTATATACTCTCGCCTCGGCCGAATCCAATTTGCCAAGGCCCTTTTCGAACTACTGTATATATATATATACACACACATCTCTGTCTATACCTTGTGATATTTCATATTCGTCCCCGTTTGCGAAGAAGGAGAATACTCCCGGGTATAATACATTAAACACAGCAGTCCAAGTTTGATTTCGCTAATGCATATTTCGAGGGTTCTTTAAACTTCATCCAATGCTCGAGTTATACATTCCTTGTATTTGCCGCGTATTAATTTGAGTGAAGATCCATGCTTTATTGTAACATACTCGTTGTTTCGTTATATGAGTACTGTATTTTTGCAAAGTGTAGCTTGAATTTTAAATTGAATTTAATACTGTGTATTATCTTCGCAATTTCGCCATGTATCTGTAGGACGATTTTTATCTATCGTAGTCCATTTATCTCTCGCAGTCTGATAATAAACTGAAAATCTTTTCAAAGTACTATTGACTGTTAAAAAAATAAGCTGCTGTCGGGTCGTATAAAAAAAAAGGAATTTTCCGGTGTGGTCTGACTATAGCTTGAATAAAAATCGGGGTAGGATTTATTTGTCGACCTCTTATTTAGGCTATAATATTTATTGATAACACTGAACGCGTTTATAAAACTATACATAAATAACTTGTCAAAAATTAATAACGTTAATACACATTAATGATGTCAATCGTACAGTGTTACAGCTAAAAGTTAAAAAAAATAAATGTAGCTTTTTTATAGTAGAGTTATTAGTGACCATCAGATAAATTATTACAGTACCGCTCGGAGTGTGCTTTTGTTGCTAATTCGGTACGTGGTGCGTGTGTCACTTTCAACATTCACACGCATGCACTGTATGCGTAGAAAATAAACAAATATTATCGCTCTTTCCTAATTTGTCTTTGTTTTATTTATGCTCTTTCATTTGAGTTGTAAAGAAAATTTTATTTCTTCTAAATGAGTAGATGAGCCAATTTAAAGAAGTCGGCGTAGATCATATTAAAAAATTATTTTTTCATGCGGTACTATACGTACAAAATCTTAAGGAATACAATCTAAAACAGAAAAATTAACTGTCATTTCAAAGACATAAAAAAGCTCTCTTATTACATAAAATCAGCCCCTCATATAAATGACACGTTTAAGTTTGATTCTATAAAGATAGGTTTTTCTCCCTACTCTTCTATTATTCGTGGATACGTTCTTATATTTTTAACGAATTATAGGTTAATCATGCGTGCCTCGTTTAAAAAAATATTAACGGTATTATAGAACTTAGACAATCGTAACGTTCTCTAACATTCCAAGAAAGTTCAGGCACTAGGGAATCTAGTGAAATCAATGTTATTCAACTATATATACGCATCAGGCATATATGCACATTAAATTCGGTACAGCGAGTCTCGAGCGAGAATTTCCCGCGTCTCCTCAGGTATGGGATCGAAAGACAACAAAGCACCACATCCACACACACACGCGCGCACAACGAAGTCAATATTAAAATATCAGAATATATAGCGTGTCTTCCAAGAAGTTCTCAGGGTCCCTTCCTCGGGCGGTCAGGGTGGGCCATCATAACCGCGTGGTATATACGCGCCATCTTCCACCGAGTTTATCTAACGAGCTCTCGGGACGCGTTCGATCCTACGCTCGTCTTCATTGGCTCCTCTTATACACCTATATCTCGTAATAACTACCTACGATGCATCTCCCGTTTTCTTTTTTTTTTTTTCTTTTCTCCGAGTCCGAGCTGTCAGTCATAGGGAATCCGGTTCCTCTCTCGCATGTGGTTGCCCTCCATGGGCGACGCGACGATGACGTACAGAAATTTCGAAAAATAAAGACTGCCATTCAGATGTATTTCTTCCTCTCTTTGCTTGGGACGAGCTCGTGTGTACGTTCATTCGGTTATACTATGGCCTATGTGTGGCTTTGAATCTCTAATTTCTTAGAAGGTGAATAATCACGATTACGCGCTTGAATAAATCTCAATCAATTAAGGTGGTATTCGGGATAAGGATGTATCTATCGAGTTTGAATGAGGACTCGTAAAAGGGCTTTACTCTTATACTTTTCTCTAGACGCGATATGATACAATATGCAGCTTTTTTTCTGAATCGTTGTTAGAAGTAGTTCGAAAAATTTTCTGAAATTTGCTGAAAAATTACCTGCTTTTTGAAAATTTCTGAATTTTCGTATGTCAAATTATACGTGAATATTCATTTTGTTACTTAGGTAAATTGTCTTTTAGTTTATTTATTATTGCACTTATAAATTTGAGTAAAGAAAACTACATTAATTTTCATAAGTTTACGTGGCAGAATAAAAACTCTAATTAAGCAAACTAAAGGTAGAATCACGCAGTGAAGAATTCAAATATAAGGGAAAGCGAATAAATTAATTCCCCAAAAAAAGTGAGGTATACACTGCAGCAGTCGGTATACGTTATGTGCATGGATATATAGTCTCGAAGAGAGAAAAAAGGCACTTGTGCACGCGTGCGCGCACACTTCTATCTCTCTTTTCCACGGCGACTCTCAAGAAAATCCGTGCGAGTCGCATATATCGAGTTCTCATCGACTTTCTCCATTGTGCCAGGCTGGAAATTTGTAGACACTCGTGTCAAGACCTCCCAGCTGTACATCGGACTCGCGCTGAGGAGGCCACGGGAGTGACTCGGCACTTTCGCATACCTAAATCGAGGCATTGTCCATAGGTGTCCGAGGCATTTCTCTCTCTCTCTATCTCTCTTTATTGCAGACACCAGCTGATGACGAGGGTCGCGTCTAACTTTACAGATCAATTTGACACGAGGCCCGAGTTTCGAGCCTTAATTATTCCTTCATTCAGCTCTGAGGTGCGCACAAGTGCATAAGGGATCATCTGACTTTCTGCTCGTTTACTACTGAAGCATCGTTATTATTGTCATAATAAGTTTAGTATAATGCCGTGGCTCTAGTCCTCCGCTTTGTTATGGATGTTTAGGCGTTTAGCGTTTGAGGGTGGGTTGGACAAGTTGGTTCCTCTTTTTTTTTTATTGATATATCCCTGCGGTGGAGCTTTGAACATGTATAAAATAATCATTCAAAATATTCATGATGAAAGTTGGCGGTTTGTGATACTAACGGAACGATTTTAATCATAAGTAGATATAATTTATTATTTTAATATAATAATAAGGGATATTGACGATGAATTCATATTTAATCAATCAAGAATAGTTTCGAAATAATGCGAATATTGATTTATTTTTGTAAATAGAAACTTCTGTACTTTAAACAGAAAGTTTCATGCTTGTAATTAAATTAGTTCTTGATTCAATTACAAGCACTTTTTATTATAAAATATATGCGGAAGGTGAGAAATTGACCAACAAGTTCTATTCTGTAAAGTGATTGCTGATGACTAAATGAAATTTGTTTTAGTGATTTATCTATATTTAAAGCATAGATAAATCACTTTTTATTAAATGAAAATTAACCCGTTCTCAGAAAAATATGTTTATCTAAAATCTATAATAATAACGCCTTTTTAGTTATGGCGAATTGAATGTCAAATCACTTTTTTAGAATCTCCAGATAACGTATAAAAAAATATTGATGCACAAAATAAAAGATTAAGCACATCTCAATGTATGCGGTAGTAAGATATCCAACTACTGACACATTATCGAGCCTTTTGCAATTATTGCAATACTATCATTACATTTCAGTAGAAAGTACAGTATTTGTTGTATTAAGTCATTGCTTAACCTATTTAGTTTAAAAATAATTCACCTATTCCCGAGTTAACGGGTGCATATGTCACAATTTATACATTTTCATTCATAAGTAAACGAAATAAAATAAAAGATTCGACAACCGTATTACTATGCAGCCGCATCTAATCTAAAGTAACAAATTAATTGAAAGAGATTAAAACACGTTTACGATTTTAACATGTTACAAGATATTATTTCACAAAGTATCGGTTAAAAAAATCTAAATGTATCCAAATCGGTGTCAGTCGAGGTGTCAGTAGTTGTGTATCTTAGCCTATACATGGCTCAGATGTCGAAATAGACCTAAAGTCAAGATCAAGCGCGAAATATCCCAAATTGCAAGGGTCGCTATAGCGTTAAGCAGCAGTAATGCTGGAGCGCTAAAGGATCGGCAGCACCGATACCCCCCATATTGACAATGTCGTTGTGTATGGTGTTGGCAGTCTCGCGGCTGATGGGTGCGGCGGGCGCGGGCTCGAACATGGCCGGCTGCTCCGTGGGCCAGTCGATGGGCGACATGGCCAAGTCCTCGGGCATGGGCGTAGGCGTAGGAGTCGGGGTTGGCATGGGCGTGAGCGCGATGCAGTTCCCCCTGGCCCAGAGACGGAAGCGCCGCGTCCTCTTCACGCAGGCCCAGGTCTACGAGCTCGAGAGGAGGTTCAAGCAGCAGAAGTACCTGAGCGCCCCGGAGAGGGAACATCTCGCATCCATCATTCACCTCACGCCTACGCAGGTTCGTAAAGCACCGTTTTTTCATATCTTACTTATAATCATCTTCCTGTTTGTGTATGGTTATGGAGTCTGTGGGAAATATGTGTGGATGAGTCTACGCGCATTAAGAGATGTAATAATCGCTCGATGCAATTATGCGATATCAAGTGATAACGGACTATCTTTATTCTTTGGTTGGAGCTGTTGCTGACGCTCTTTATGATGTCTTACACTATGTGTGGGCTTGCAGTACTCGAGGCTTACAATTACAAGCTCACTTATTATATAGATCAATTATAAATATTTTATTGGTACAACGCAGCACTTTTACATGTTTCGTCAATTAATGCATTCGCGTGAATCGTTAATTGTGTAATTATACCGTAAATCTTTTCAACAATCAGTACCTTTATTATACCTATAAGAGCTATACCAACAAAATTACGAAAAATATGATAATTTGTTCTGCTCACAACCGCTTATAGACATATCGAATGGTGCTGATAGCGGCGCGCGTTTCGCGAAAGGTACGAAAGCGCTTGCGCGTCCTTCTCGTGTTGGACGTTGGGCCCCGCATGCAGGCTCGATTATAAACTCGCCAATCCGACGGTCGTCGGACCATTCGCAATCTTTTATCAGAGAAACAAGTCATACAACGAGGACCGCACTCTCAATTGGCCGGGTGGGACATAATCAAGTGATGCCGGATTCAAAGAATCCCTTTATTTATTTCCCTCGTTAGAAAAGGAGAGAGAGAGAGAGAGAGAGAGAGACGAGGCACCGATGCGACAACAGCGATAAATAATTGTTGCCCAGATCATTGGTTGCATCCTGCGTTTCATGCCTGCGCAGAGAGAAAGAACGAGATAAGCCAGTGGGACTTGCGCTCTCTTCTGTCTCGACTCCGTCTGTTTATACGCTTGCGGATCTCCCTGCAGTCCCTGCTGCGATGATGCATAGCGTGTGTATACCGATTTACATTTCTGTACTAAATTATAGCGTTAACGTGGAGCTGCCTATCGTGAGCATTGAATTAGAATTTATTTATAGCGATCAAATTGAATTGTGCATGCGAAGATGTTTGCCAAGTGAGTCATCGCGTAGATTGTTAAAAGTAGATTATGTTTAGTTTAGATTGAGAAAAACAAACAGTACATACTACTGATTGTGTGTTTGGGAATATATGTATTTCGTAAAAAATACTAATTTGAGATCGCTTTTATTGAAAACGTACTCTTATGATTTCCAAAATTATTGAAAACCTTTTTCCGTTTTCTATTTCAAAATTTCTTATCGTAGTATAAGGTGAGGTTGTGGTAGCTATAAAAGTGCAGCTTTTTCTTTGGTTAATATTTTTTTCTATTCACAACAGAAATTAATATTTGGACTTGAGGGGGTCTAGTGCTCGGTATAATAAATTGTCTTGTGTTGGATACGAAGTCGATTTGTTTCGTCATTTTTTCAATTAATTGGTGAACTACTGAGATGTGTTTACGCATTCAAAAATTTCTGTTATACTGTATACCGTTCGATAAATTGTAAAATCTTATATAAAAGCATCCGTTAATTCGGGAACAGGTGAATTCGCATAGTACGTAAAACATTTTCTATGGTAAACCAGCATCAAGTATATAGAAAACGTATATAATCTATCAGCGCGTATGAGATTCGCGGAAATTATACATCTGCACGAAATAAATATTGCACTGCACACAGCAAACAACGTCCCATGCGGAGAGTAACGATTGACAATCGAACGCCGCGCACAATTCTCCATCTGATATTAATTCGTCGCTCCCGAACAATAGGCATTTAACGAATGGTACAAAACTCGCTGCGGGCTCTAACACACACACACATATATATATAACGAGATACATCGTACAAAGAGTCTCCGAAATGTACGACCGATGCGATGCGAGAGCGAGTGAGCGAGGGTAGAGAAAACGAGTTGGTGAAAGAGAGAGAGAGAGAGAGAGAGAGAGAGAGAGAGAGAGAGAGAGAGACGAACTGAAGTGGCATTCTTCGCGGGAGGAAGTCGATAAGCTCTGGGGGCCCCGAAACGTTTTCCCGTGATGCGGTATATATCGCCGCGGCGGTCTGCAGACAGGCCGAGGATATATATATATATATACGCGCGTGTATATGTATATAGAAAGAGTCGCGGCGAGCCACGGTCGGATCGATTCGGCGCCCTGGAGCACGGAAGTCCGCGCGAAAAGAGGCAGCTGATTGCAATCAGGGGGAGTTTTCACCGAGTGTGTGTATATATACTGTATACCGGAGCGCGCAATAGCTCCGGAGGGAGGTAGGAAGAAAAAAAAGCGCGCGAACCGCTACGAGGGAGAAAGTCAAAAATGGCTGTGCGAGAGTGGAAATTGCTTTTCTCTTCTCCTCCTCCTCTTTTCTCTCTCTCTCTCTCTCTCTCTCTCTCTCTCTCTCTCTCGCTCTGCGCGTGCAGATCTGCGATGGACTAAAGCGCATGTTCGCGCGTGTATGTATATCCGCGTATATTCAAAAGTATCGATAATCGATAGGGAGAAATTAAGGATTTTTATCATGCATATATATATAAAGAAGGGGATTGAGAGGCTGGCGAAAAGCGTGCGCAGGATGAAAGTTGCAATTAAAAAATAAAGGTCGCGCGGTGCAGGGCTTTTATCGAGCCAGTGATTTTGGACTTTGTTAAATGCATTGTACAGGGATGTACCAAATGAAATCCTTTTTAAAGATTCTCGTTTGGTTTCGTGTATACCATTAAAAACCTTAATGCACACATTGCTGTAAATGCTGATGTAAGAATATTAGGATTATAAGAATAGTATAACGAGTTTTGTTTCTATTAGAATCAATTTTCATCCAAAGTATTTCAAATTCAAAATTACTAATGCAACGTCATGGCAACCAAAGTGGAAAACAATCTCAAAGTTGTGTCCTACCATATTCTTCTGTTTCTACTTTCACGTATAAAAGATAATAGCGAACGGTAAACGTGCAGGTCATTATCAAAATTAAATATCACTTCCTTCGCAGCAAAAGATGCGGTATAGATGTTAAAAATAAGCTATGCGCTTAAACTGCATTTTGATCTTTTTCGCATCCTCTAAATGCCCTTTTTAAAAGTCTAGCTGCATATAACGTAACGGAGCGTTATGTCAAAGGAAATCAAAGGTCGCCTAGGTGTCGACGAGGTCCGCGATTAGCACTTTAAAAAGAGTCTCCACTCCCGAGGTCAAGGATCGAATTTGAATTAACGAGCCATTGATAAGCAAGGAATATCGCGTGCTGCACAAAACACACGGCGCACATTATACATATAGTATTAGCAGCTCGTCGCGCACTTGTACGTAAAGTACGTGTAGCGTAAAAAGCTATGTGAGAGGGAGTGCGATATATAAGAAATATCGCTCGCGGTCGCGGTACACTCTAGAGCTGTACACAGTTGAACGCAGGAGAGCTCGAGAGTTGGTTCCCGAGCGTCGGCCGTCGTATATATAGAGCGAAAGAAAGAGAAGAGCCGCAAGCTGCTGCGGCTATGGAAAATTGGTGTGTGTGGATGTGTGCATGGTTCGGAGAAAAGTTTCGTGGGTTCGGCTAATGATGCTTGTATATAAATGCAATCTTTTCGATTGGGATATTGGACGATCTTCATGCATTGTTATTGTCGATATCGCGAGCTCGCTGAGTATTAGCTCGGATCGCGTTACAGACTATGACGACTGCACTTATTTTTAAGACGAACGGTTTAATAATATTATACTTTGAATTCAATTTAACCAAAGTGTGTGCGCAGCTTCTCGGTTCGTTCAGCCCATCGTTCTTATAGGTCTGTAGCAATCCAAGGTTGGTACGCGATCTCGTAAAAAAATCGAACACGACAAAAACGAAAGTGTGGCTGCGTGGAAAATTATGTTCGCGAATCGCACTTGCGCCATATTTACATGGCATTGCACACGGGCCATACCCTCTCTCCCACTCTAATGTCCCTTCTCCATCCTCGCATAGACGGGCGACGTTATAGGTATATTGTATAACTTAGTCGTGTACACAGGGCGCGCAAGTCTCTCTCTTCACACGAGCCACACAGATGTACCGGCGGCTCCGCTCTCTCTCTCTCTCTCTCTCTCTCTCCATTTTGCGCTGCGCGGCATTGTCGGCCCTAAGTGCAGCCCCCATTGTTGTTGGTCGCGGAGGCCTTTTGTATCTCGCCATTGTTGTTATTATCGCTACTGTTGCACAGGATACCTCACCCCCCCC
>UELV01137313.1:0-12393 GCA_900490015.1 Megastigmus stigmatizans
TTCAAATTGAATAAGAAATTATGTACAAAACTATTTTGTGCAAAAGGGAATTTAAAAAACTTAAACATAATATAATATATAGGTTTCATATGCAATTTTACAGTACGAAAATCAGCAGATGAGGTTTTGCAAAAAGGGACGAAATTCGCTGTATTTATTGAGTACAATATAATTACAGATACAAAAAACTAAGAGGTATCCACCTTTAAAACCATTTTTGTTCAAAAGGGAATTAAAAAGGCTTAAAAATCATGTAGGTTTCATATGCAAATCCGCGGTACGAGAATCAGAATAAGCGTTCTTTTTCAAAAAAGGGGGCGTAATTCATTGTTTTTGAATATTTGCAATTTAATTTAAAAAAAAATAGACTTTAAAAATTTTTGTATTAACGGGAATAAAAAAGTATTAAAAATTATGTAAGTTTACATGTGATTTTGCAAAAATACATGTCAATATTCTAAAATCTGATGAGGAAGGTATATTTACTGTTAAGCCCCCAAAACGTTGCACTTTAACTGAAATAAATAAAAGTTACAGAATCTATTAAATCTTTTAAGCAGGATATGATATACTTAAAATATGACAACTGTCTACTTTTGCTTCGGATGCAAATTCGGATGTCTTTTAAAACAAAGATGCACCTTAAAAAATAAGAATTTAAATATAAAAACCTTATAAGAACTGCTAAGTAATAAAAAAACTCCTTTTAAATAAATAAGAAGCTGACAAAGGAAGAAAGAGGAGAGAGAGATATTAACAATTTACATAATCTCTTGTACAGAAAAATGCAATTTGGTATTCAAAGAGATGGTACACTAAAAATCTTTTATAATATTACAACATTAATAAAATTACAATTGCTCTGCACTTTCACTCTTTTTCAAGAGATGAACTAGTCTGAATAGGTTTATATATAAATATTTAGGCGAGTAGTTTAAGTTACTTATGACTTCTAAATATTAAGAAAAAAATGATTAGATAGAGCATCTTAAGCTGTAGTAGACAGGCCGCCAAGTATATCCATAGTTATTTTGTAAGAATATAGATTTTTATATAATAAAATTTGAACAAGAAAAATAATGATAAAGTTAAAAGGTTTTGCATCACTCACAAGGACATGACCAGGGATGTGTGTCCTGGATTTTCTTAGAACTTTCCGGAATTGCTTTTTGTACACAACAATGAGACCCATGAATCAGCTTTTTTTTAATAGACCTCGAATTGAAGATACTTATCATTGTGCTTAAAATTATACACCTGTATGTATATTCATTTTCTGTATATATAGATTTACGGTAATGTACAAAATCAATATAATTTCGTGAATATCTTCAAAATTATGACCCATTCAAATAACGCCAATTCACGAATCACAAATGTTTTGCATAAAAAGTAATTCCTGAGAGTTTCATGGAAATTCAGGTTGACCTGCAGCCCTGATCATCGATCCGTAAGCTAAAAAAAAAATAATAGACAATTTCTGAATTGATTTCGCAATATTCATTAGCCAACATTGGCCATATGAAAATGGTAAGAATTATATAAATAAATAAAGAATAGATTGTATTTAGTTAAAAATTCAAATTTAATATTGTTTTAGTGAAAGTCTAGTATGTTATATTTTATCACTGACAATCGGAAGGAGATTTAGTAGAATACATTGAATTGTGAATAATTATTTACTTAAAAATACAAAATTTTATGTGAGACAATTGTTAAAATGTATATTTTTAGTGTACCACTTTTACTTAATTAATTAAATGTTTGTAAATTTATTAAACAAAGAAATACGGAGCGGTCTAATTTCTCGCCAGATTCTTTTAAATAAACAATAAGAAATACATATAATATATCATATTATTTAAAACATCACACGAGGATGGTAGAAGCTTTATTCGTGATAAATGAACAACTTAAATATTTAAAGTAACCTTTATTTACATATTAGTTAAATATTAAAAAAATTCAAAGTTTATGTTTTTTTTCTTTCAATTTTAATTATAGAAGTATTTTTACATTATCATGAACCAGGCTATATAATAATATAAACAGGCTATATGTATAATATTCCTCAACTTATTTTATGCTTTATCTTAGAAAGTTTGTATATGAAATTTTCAAATTCATATACTTAAATAAAAAGTTATAATTAAACTATTGTTTTATACACTAGAAAAATACAGTCGGAATAGCCTTTATCATTGGTTTCTTTATTTCATATTTTAAGTCTATTTCGGTAAGGCGCACGAATTTTCGTAACATAATTATAGCTTTTTGAAATAGTGTGAAAGTGAACTTCGGGATTAACAGGTCTTGCTGACTTAAGTACTATAGATCGTAGTAAATGTAAAGAGAATACCTTATTATAAATTACATATTGTTAAGTCTATTACCCGAATTCGCGCAGTCAAGACCAAAATAATCCACTTTTATTTCATATATATGATACGCATATTAATATTGCAATAACGGTTACAGATTATAAAAGTCGCAATTACTGCAATGTGGGATACTCCAGTAATATTTTCATTTTGCAGTCGAAGTATACTTAACTCGGTATCTCTACAATATGCATAAATGCTCATACTGCAATTATTTTCTCTTCGATGAAATTTATATTTTCGAAAAGTTAAAAATCATTAGCGGAAATATTTGAAGAATGCAACATAGGTACACATAGAAAAAATAGATGCCTATGGTCTGTAAATAAGAAATATAATATTGCATAGTGTAGTTTTTGTGATCCGCTCTCGTAAAAGTAAAAAAAGAATCAGAAGAAAGAAGCGAAAAAGGAGGAGTAGATGGTGAAGGAGATGAAGACTGTAAGAAAAAGAGAAAGAGCTCGTCTTGGCGCAAATTGGGGAAAGGAAGAAATTTCGACTTGGTTTTATTTTTCGTTTTCGATCGCCTCGAGCTGCTTTTACATCTCTAAAAGTCCGTGCACTGGGCTCCAAAAGAAAGTCATCAAAACACCCACTTGACCTCTTCAATAGTAAAAAATGTTTCTTTCGACATTTTCATTTTACAGCTCCGATACTTTCGATTTGAAGAATTTCGAGATGCACCACTACGCGTCTAAAGAATGGACAACGAGCCTTCATTTATCAGCTGCTCTTACTTTCGCTCCCTATAGATAATGTTTTATTGGTCGTAGCTATGATTCTAAAAGTTAATAAGTCCCTTTCGAAATTCGATTGCAAGTAGAATTATGTTTTTATTGTTGCTTTATGGAATAATTGATTCGTAACTAAGAAAGTAAACATTAGTTTTTATAACTCTATAAACTGTCAATTATTTTGTCTTGACGAAACATCCTAGACTCGATTATTTTTGTTTCAAAAATACTTAGTCAGCCTACATAAATAGTTAAATTTTATGTTGTTTATTTTCATGTAATGAAACACAATTTTAAATAGTATTGATTGTGATTTAATTGACATATATTTATAAGTGTTATTGACCCTACTGTGTACCATGACGAGATATCTCTTCCAAAAGACACAGAATATACTATACGATATATATGTACAATTCTTTATTCTAATCTATGATTGTGTTAAGCCCAAAATTCTATAACAATACTCCGAAAGTAAAAAGTTGTAAATAAATTTTATAAAATGATGGTTTACTTTTTCACGAGGAAATATTACAGTATTCCGTAGTATTAATTTCATAGTTGTATTCTAAAAGGTGACAAATTGTTTAATAAATTGATCTCGAAAGAATACGTGCTCCTCATACAGCAGAAAGAATACATCAATTCCCGTATTACAGTATATAAGGAGATTCGCATGCAGTATTGGATGGGCGCATTTATAGTAGACATTTAGAGTTTTATACTTATTTCTTTTAACTTTTAATATTTTATAATTTGGGAATCTTTCTAGGTACTAGAAAACTGATGGCAATTAGAATGAAAGTTGCCCTTAAAGGGAAGTGCTATGGTTAAAAAGACTCCTACCATCCCGATTTTTATATTTAACAAAATATATCCTCGAAAGTTTTGTTTGTAATTCACAGCAATTTTTCTCGAATTTTTATCTCTGAAACTTTCGACTACAAATACATAACTTTGCGAATTTTCGATAGAATTTCGTGAAACTGGAACCACGTAATGTTTGCATCATACCGAGATGGTGTCAGAGATTTTTTTCCAAAAATTAATCTCTAATATGTTCATATATTTCGTTTAATGTAAAAATCGTTAAGATAAGAATCTGTTCAACCCTAGTACATCCTCTTAATATTGATTTTTACAGCCGCAGTATTTGAAGTATCCGAGGAAAAAAACATATTTTTATACGATAAGATTATGTTTTCTTTTCATATGAAACTACGCGGTGCCGAAAAGCTCAATAGAGGTATATGTAGAAGGACTGTACGATATAACAAGAGAAATGGACTAGAAGCATCCAGAGACGGAAGGATAGTGTCGAAACGACATTACAAATTTCGATGTGATCGAACCTTTCCGGAGAATTTGACACGTCTCTGCGCTTAATCGAGCGTTTCGGCTACACTCAAGTTGAGTAATGGCACTGCGTTCAACTTCAGATTATAAAGTATAAATGTCCTTAAAATTAAAATGCTAACAATTCCTCACTTTTATCTTCTCTGCTTCTACCGCTATAGCGAGAAAGTTTTCTTTCTTACATAACAAATTACTGACCGTACTACTAAATAAATAATACATACTTGCTACAATTACATTACTTTTTATTTATATATGTGATCATAACATTAAACGGTGTTTTTTTTTATTTTAATTGAAATCTGCTTCTTAGGAGCGTAATTTAAATTTTTTTATTAATTCCGTAATGCTAACTCCTAGGCGGCCGGGCTCGTTTTGATCCGAGAAAGCGCAGTTTTACTAAATATTCTGATAAATTACAGCCGAATGATCAACTCATATGCATTTACAATGCTGTAACACCATATGGTGCCACTCCGGCCGCCGGAAGTTAATGACTTTGATTTAATGGTTAACTCTTTCTGAAGATGAAAAAAGAAATGTTGCGAGAGTAAAATAGACACACAGAGCGAGAAAGAGATAGATAGACATTTATAATGTCAGTGAAAATTCTTACTACTGAACTGCTTTACCAATCGGATCCTGAATAAATAGTAATAACTAAATACTCGAAATTATGCAAATCCCAACTACAGGTGCACTTCGTCTATGAATTATCTATCATCTGGCAAAGTTTCAAGTGAATATTTTAAAAACATCCTAAAAAATTCTTGTTCCGAAAAATTCGCTAATTTTGACTAAGAAAGTCGAAGAGTTTTTGAGTTTTTAACTAAATACAATTAATACCATGAAACTGTCAATAGTTACTTTTTGCGCAAAATAATCCGTGTTTTTTTCGAATGGGTCATAGTTTTAAAGATATTCACCAACCTATATTTATTTTAAATATTAGGTAAGGGTAGAATGGGGTAATGTGGATTACTGGGTAATTGTGATCACCCGTACTTTAAAGAAAATAATAATTTGTGGGCCCCAATACCAGTTTTATATCAAAATAGAAGGTAAATATTGGTAATAGATGCTAGTAACTAATAAAATAAACCTTTGGAATCAAATAAAACTATTACAAATAAAAAGCTACAGCTGTCCACGCTCAAGTGATTGGCATTACCCCACTCTACCCTATATCTATGTATGCGGCAAAAATATATATGGATATATATTTTGAACTTAAGGTGGTTCTTCACGGACTCCCTAGTGAATCGAATATGTAAATAAAGATTGCAAAATTCTTGTTTGATTTAGAAAAATGATATTTTTTTAATTTATTTATAAATTTTAAGATAGTTTCAGTTTACATTATTATCAAAATAATAATGTTTGCATAATATGCAATGGCTTGGTTATAAACCAGTGATGATTGCGATGCAAGGTATACAAAAAACGAAGCTGTTTGCATGTAAGGCACTACCGTGACTGCTCACGCTTCACGCTCGCATTCAGTTGCTGTCTATAACTGGTTCCACGATTATCTTGAAATGAATCTTTCCTAGCAAAAAATGTTAAATAGAGAAAAGTTTTGTTTTTTTGTGCTCTACAACTTTTACACTTAAGACTTTTATGGAAAATTAATATTTTTGATATTAAAACCCAAAAAGAGGTTATTTTTAGCTTATTATTAAACGTTTTTAATTGTTTTTCCACTATTATACTGAAAGGAACTGAAGCTACAAAAAAGTTTACAACAGACAAATGTTTTGTTTTTTTTGTACTATACAAGTTTCACATTTAACACATTCGTGAGAAATTAATATTTTTGATGTTAAAACCCAAAAATACGTCATTTTTTCCTATGTTTATTTTAAAAAGACTTGGTTTTAGAGAAAAAATTTTCAATTTTGTACAATATCATTAATCTTAAAATGACTATAAGTATACTTAATTAGGAATATTATTACAAGTTATGCAGCAAAAACAAATACATATAATATATTTTTTGATTCATGGCGATTATTGAAACGATTTTATCTAAATTATTTAGTTAAAAATTCAAATTTAATATTGGTTTAGTAAAAGATGTTATATTTTATCACTGACAATCGGAAAGAGATTTAGTAGAATACATTGAATTGTGTATAATTATTTATTTAAAAACACAAAATGTTATATGAGACAATTGTTAAAATGTATACACTTTTACTTAATTATTTAAATATATTTAATAAATTAACAACTTATTAAGGATTGTGCAAGAGCATTTTATTCAAATAAACTGAAACGAGTAGGAGAAAATAAACTCATATTACCAAGATTTTGCCTTTTTAAAGGTAAGTTTTAGGGATATTCAGTATACGAGGAGAAAACTATGGAACCGTAACTCGTAAATTAACCGCAGGTAAAACAGAATCCTCCAGCTTCCTCTTAATGGGTTAATCATAATGATTACCTAAGTTAACTTAATCGAAGCGGCTGATACTCCGAAAAACTATTCTTGATCAAAGAAGTGAAAGTTACCGGCTGAAAAAATCCCTTTAAATTCGTGTAAATTAATCATTTTCAACGAATTATAATATTTTATATTATTGATTTTTCGCATGGAATCAAACGTAAACGATAGTAAGTAATCGCTGTAAAGAAAACGATAGTGGTACGTGAGCGAAAACTTTGAGACAGCTATAGAGAAAATGGAAGAAATGGACGCCACCTCGTGATGCAAGGGAGTGCGATCGAGCGAGACAATTGTTCTTTTTCAAAGGCTTTTATACTGTGATTCTGCGAAGGCGAAATTGCGAATCGACTGACACGAACCGAGCGTTTCCGGCAACCGCGGATGACACCGCCGAAGTGCTTGGTCCATACAGTTCGCCGATCATACACGGTACAGGAGAAGCAAGTTATTCGGCGGTCAGTGTGAAAGGTGAATCTTGGCTCTTAACTCGAGCTGCTCGGTAAAGGCTCCGTTCACCTGAGCTCCGGGCTATTGCGGCTTATATGCCTCTCTAGCGAGTTGCGCCGCTCGACTCTCTCCCACTTCGGTCGGCTTGGCCGCTCTCCCGAGACTCTCTGCTCTTCTCCCGCAGTCGCGAGTAAAACTCCCGGACGTTTTCCGTACCGCTGCAGTCTCGATCTCCCTCTCACCGCCAAAACTCGCCGAAAGCTCGCTGCTCTGTACCGTACATCGCTCGCTCGCTGCCGCGCGTATATCGCTCAAGTTACACGCACCTGCTATCTTCTGCCGCACGCGTGACGTTCCGAGCGCTTCTGCCCCTCGGTCTTTCCGCGGCTACCTTACCTCACTGGTATCCTAACCAAAGTCTACGGCATTTGGCCACTCGCGGCCATCAGGATTCAGAATCGGCGCCGAGATCGTTAGATTGGACGTTGCTCCGCTGCTCGGAACAAGTTGTACGTGTGAAAAGTTCGCCACGATGTGGCGACAGCTTGCCGTGTGTTGTCTGGGTTCGGTTCTGCTGCTGCAAAGCGTTGGTCCCATAGCTGCAGCAGCCGCCGCTGCCGCTGCAGCCTTTCCCGAGGCCGGGCCCTCGATATTGTCCTCTGAACTTCCGCACCTGCAACAAGTAAGTAATCGCTATAGCTGAATAATAGAATCGGTTCTGCTCTTCCCGTCGATCGAACTTTTAATAAACCTTTTACATTTCTTTCCGCTTTCAAATGTTTACTTTGACTTGAACCAAGTGGACGATAAAGTAGTCAAAGTGGAAACTTTCACGACTTTTCAAAGCTCCGCGCTTGTTTAACGGCGTGATGACTTGCGCGCTACGCAACCATGAAGACTCCTGCCATTAGCGGTCATTGCCAGGTGAACGAAGGCACTAGGAAAAAAATCTAATAAATTGCAGTGATTTTTCATTTAGAACGTATCATTTTCGTAGCGAAAACTATTTCTTTTTCATTTTATTGCAATGCAGGGGAACTACAATAAATTTAATTTCAATTTATCGCTTATTAAATGGAACGAAGGCGCTCAAATTAATCGTGGTAAATGTTATTATCAATCACATATAATAATAGTAAAGATAATAAAAATGAAAATAACGATAGCAATAGCAATACTATGTGAAACAGGTTTTCTTCTATAATAATGATTCTTTTCTGTAATTTCAATCTATTATAAAATTGACTGATTTTACTAGTTAATCAAATATTTAGCATTAATTCTAGTAATGTTCTTTCTAACTGCGGCTGCGTATCTTGAAACACTAGAAATGAAGTAAAAGTAACAATTAGCATTGAATCGAAGCTAAAATCTAAAGTAGATGAGAAAAATGAAAACATAAGGTAAAGTGTTCAATGTAAGCTGCCTCGATGAGACATTGTTTTAGCGATCGAGATCTGATAACGCTAACTGATACAGTCTCGAAGAAACCTGTATAATCATACAATAAGATGGATCAGACATGGTCGAGATGGGAATGGTGGCAGGCGAGGAGAGTCGGAAATTGTCTCTTCGTCGGTATGCATACCCCTGCCTTGTAACGATATGCAATATGCATCCCTACCACCGTGTTGAAACCTGGTACAGCAAGAGACGCTTAATAAAGAGTACACGCAACTATCATACGTTGCGTTTACGTTATAAGTGAAGCGAAAATTGTACGATACTTCCGAGCACCTACGAATATCTGAGCTGTACTGTCTTATTTTTGTATATTTGCATACATACCGAAAATAGTGAAAAACAAATTTTCTATATACTTTAAATGAAATTGTCTATTATTTCAAATTCGTTACGGAAACATCGAGTGAAATCCACCAGCAAGTGACTATATTTTCTTGCTCGACTAATTTTTCCATAAATCCATTTATATCTGTCTGCAGAATATATAGATAAAATTAATAACTTTCTCGTGCAGAAACAATGATTGCCATATTTTTACATAGGATGTCACCGTTGACTGCTCTTCGTTCATGAATTATACAACTTTTTTTTTTTGCTTTTTCACGAACATACATAAAAGACAGTGCTTTTACAAAGCTAACAAATTAAGAGGCGTTTTATTCTTTTTTGTAAATCTCAGATATTTCCTCATTAAAATACCATAAATGCGAAAGTAGTTCTCATAATAATGCATGAATGTATAAACCATGCATGCTTAAGCAGTAGAGAGACTTTAATGCTCCTATGCGTATATATAATTAAGTGCATTAAAAAATGTTTAAAAGTTTTTCGTCTAACTTAAACAATGAAACTGCTTTAATTGACTGATTTGAGAAAACGGCCAAGTTGGGTTTTGGAATAGATGGACCCTGCATCGATTAAATAGTTACAGTTAATAATAGAGAGCAATTTGCGGTGCCTTTTAAATTTAAATTACCGACTAAGCTTAAGAACTCATAAATTATGCTAAGTTATAATTTTTTCTTACTTGGACTATCCGATTTTATCGAGATTGCTCTATCATTACTTATTGGTTCATAATTTTGAAACAATCAGCTCTCAACTCCCGAGGGATGTGGATCCTGGATTTTCTTAACACTCTCAGGAATTACTTTTCGTGCAAAATAATGAGACCCATGTCTTAGCGTTTTTCTGAATGGGCTCTAGTTTTGATAAATTCACTAATTCATATTGATTTTATGCACAAGGGTACACATGGATGCATATTTTGAGCATAAAACTAGGTGAATATATTTAATTCCAGAGTTTATTTAAAAAAAGCGTTCGTATGTTCTCATTACATTCCATAATAAGTAATGCCTGATAAAAGCTTCAAGACAATCCAGAATCGACGTACCTCGCCATCTCGTTGTTATTTGATTTCCATTCATTTTAATGTACCAAGAGGCAATCATTATTTTCAACTTAGGCAATTGTTAGAAATGTTTTTGGGAAATGTATGTATCACTCACCTGTATGTATGCGTAAAGAAAATTGCTCAACAGAAAAAGATGTATTTTTTTAGTTCTTAAACTTTGTCTTTTCACACTTCATGAAAAATTAATTTCTTTTCAAGTTATAGCTAAAAATCGATTATTTGTCAATTTTAAAAGGGGTCTCATTTCGAAACCTTTCGAAGGATATGACCCAAATAGGAACGTTTCTATTCTATAATACAATAAGGAAATTCCCAAGGTGTCAGCTCGTTCCGTTAAAAATTCGCGGAAAAAAACCATTAGCTTGATAACATACACACGTACAGCCTTATATGGAAGAAAAAAAAGTTGCTCGAAACCCATTTTTATCATAATAGAAATTTGTTTTGTACTAAAATATGGTGATTTTTGAAATTCGACACTTTTTGCGATGATGAAAATATAACACGGTAGTGCCTAAAAATGAATTAAGAATATTGCTTTTATAGCACGTATAGAAAATTATCATACTTTAATCAATAATTCAATTTTAATCTACAAAAAACTTAACCAATAGTTAACCAAGACGAATTTTCACGATACTATACAAAGTTTTAGGATGATAAAATAATTTTTATTCCAGTTATCGCGACTGTAAAAAAAAGAAGTATAAATAACAAAAATATTCTATTTCAAAATTTTGTCAATGAATATTACTGAAAAACAACAAAAATATTCTCCATAATTAAGACTATTAACCCACCAAATTTCAAATAAATCGATTCAAAAGAAATTATTTTATCACGGTATTAAAAAAAAATTCAATAAAAACATTATAGGGATGTCGGAGCTCTAATGGCTCTCATGCAACCTCACATTGTTTTTTGTCAATATAAGCTACTTCATAAATGCATCTTACGAAAAGAGAAGAGCACCCTACACATTTCAATAACGAATAGTTATCGAACTGATAATTGCACTATTTTCCTATTTTCCTCCAAATATCCTTCCTATGATATCAAGAGCGTCAGAAAGCTGATTACTAAGGTAGGAGGTACGCTCTTGATCCATGCGCACTTCGACCTCATTGCGTAAACTAAGAAATTCATCCATGAGTACTGTACTCCCAGTCCTTTTATACTGTCTATGCGTAGCGTTGTGTTTGTTGATGAGTAGCTGAAGCTCAGTGCCAATCCATGGGGCTTTACTTCTACGAGGAATTACAGCTTTCAATGGAGCAAGTTCATTTATAGCCTCCAAGTCCATAGTCTAGTACAGAGAGAGAGAGAGAGGGGGGGGAGAGAGGAGAGAGAGATAGAAAAATAGATAGATATAAGTTTATTTGAAAATATCTTACAAAATTAATTGACAATTTTCTCTTACATTTTTCTTTTACAACTTTGTTCTTTTGGTGACTCATTCCTATATTAATATATTGCACAAGTTCTTTATATGATATCACAGTATAATCAGATTTTAATCATTCTAAAAAGCAGTCTTATAATAATTCGCAATCCTAAATGTAATATCGCAGAGCGTCGTCTATTAAAATACAAATAAGCTAAAAAATAAAGATGAAAGCGGTCTATATCTATCAGTCACGTAATATTAAAAATTTAAACATTCACTCATTTCATTCATACATACACTCATGCTAATAAATACACTCACACTTTTTTTTTAAGGCAGGTTTGCGCTGGATTTGCTCTATTTATTCAATAATTTTTATTTCATACAAAAAATAATCCTTATTGTTCAAACTTTTTACATATTAAAATACACATTTTGAAGATATAAAAAAATTTTTATTTTTACGGATTTTTCTTGACAAAATGGCCGCCTCAAAATTGTTCTTTTGTTTGACTGTCGACACGATATCTCACCAACGGATCATCTGAAATCAAAAAACTAAATAGATTCTTAAAACTTATAGTTGTGGCTATTGCATAGTCTAGGATATTTCATTTTTACCGAAAAAAAAACAAAATGGCGGACTTTTGAATTTTTTGGCTCTTTTTTTGCAACATAAATTGTTTATAACTTTTTGAAAAATTTATTGATCGTTATAATCCTAGATCATACAAAAAGAACATATATCAGGAGTAAGC